>JAOWBU010000212.1:0-50000 GCA_026212405.1 Petrea volubilis
TACCTGCAACACATTCACACGGTCTCCGACGATATCGAGCAGAGACGGAAACACTTGAGGATCCACAATCACCGCGACGGGAAATGGAAGTCCGTCTCGTTCGATCACCCGGCCACCTTCGACTCGCTGGTGATCGACCCGGATTTGAAGAGCAAGATCCGATTCGAATTGGAGACGTTCCTCAGGTCGGAGCAGTACTACCACAAGCTCGGCCGCGTCTGGAAGCGGAGCTACCTCCTCTACGGCCCCTCCGGCACCGGAAAATCAACCTTCATCGCCGCCGTCGCCAATTTCCTCGATTACGACGTCTACAACTTCAACCTGACCCAAGTCGCCGACGATACCGATCTCCATTCGCTCCTATTGCAGACATCACCGAAATCCCTAATCGTCGTCGAGGATTTGGATCTCTTCCTCTCGGAGAAGACGAGGGATCGGATCACATCATCGGGTTTGCTTAATTTCATGGACGGCATATTGGGCTTTCACGACGAGAGGATCATGATCTTCACGATGAACTCCAAATACGGCATCGATTCGTCTCTGCTCCGCCCCGGGAGAATCGACGTTCACATCTACTTCCCCCCCTGCGATTTCAATTCCTTCAAGAACCTGGCCAGCAATTATCTAGGGATAACGGAGCACAAACTGTTCCCGCAGGTGGAGGAGATCTTCCAGAGCGGCGCCACCATGAGCCCGGCGGAGATCGGCGAGTTGATGCTGGCGAATCGGAGCTCGCCGAGCCGCGCTCTGAAATCGGTGATCTCAGCCTTGCAATCGACCGGTAGAAGGAGAATCACAGCGATTGTGACCGACAGCACGGCGTCTTCGCCGAGCCCGCCGTCGCCGGAGGACGGCTCCGGTGGCGGCGCCTGGAAGGAGAGCTTGCCTAGGGAGTTTCGTAAGTTGTATGGGCTGTTGAGGTTAAAGAGCTGCAAGAAACCCGTGTCGTTAGATGATGAAGCCGATATGATCGAACGGTGACAAAAACATATCATATTTTTCATTTTAATTTCCTTTTTTTTTAACAGGTCAGAAAATTTTGATACATTGGATATACTATGAGGTTTTTTTATTTTCCTTTTTTCTTCACTAAATTAGACATTTGTCGTTTTAACGGGTTGTAACATTTGTTCTCTTAGGTATGTCTTTAACAGAGGATATATTCAAAAATTTTATAGTCAAATTTCAAATGTATGTTATATAAGTTCAGATTTTCTATTAAATATTGCATTTTTTTCTTGTGACAATTGATACTCAAATCTTATCATCAAGGAGGCTCGCAAGACGAACATTGCTCTATTGGCGAAAGTAGAGATGAGAGTTCTTAGAAAAGAGGAGAATGTCTGGAGTAAAGTTTTTCACACTAAGTACCTTAAGAACGAGGACATTCTCAATCACAGCCCGATCCCGCAGGCGTCTAGAGTGTGGAAAGGGGTTGTGAGAAGCATCAAGTCAATTGAGGAAAAGATAGGGTGGAGAATTGGGGATGGCCGTAGTGTCTCATTTTGGTTTGACCGTTGGTTGGGGGACACACGTGTGTGTGATCAAATCGGTAGTAGTATTCATGTTGATGATATCTCCTTACTTATGTCTCAACTCATTGAACCATCTGGTTGTTGGAATCTCTCCCTGATTAGGACTCCGATGCCGGAGGATATCAAAAACAAGATCCTCAGTGTTCCAATACCTTACTAGGGGCAGATAAAAGACATAAGGATTTGGAAAGGAGCTACAAATGCCCTGTTTTCTTGCAAAACAGCGTATGCTTACCTCCTCTCAACCCAATCTCCTTCCTTGAATAACCATCCTAACACACGGGATTGGGTCTGGAAAACCAAATGTGCTGAAAAAATGAAAACTTTTCTTGGGCTTTGTAATCACAATTGTCTTCTCACTAATCATCTACCGCAGAAGATATCCTTCATATCTTGTTGGACTGTCCAAGGGCTAGGCAAATTCGGGAGTTTATCATTGTTTCCACTGAATTTACAAAATTTCTTTCTTTGAGCCGTGACAACTGGTTGTGTTTGAACCTCTCTTCCTCCTTTCGAAACATTATTCTTCCACTTTGCAATTGGCAACATATTTTTCTTGCCACAATTTGGGCTTTATGGCTCACTAGAAACAAACTTGTTTTCCAAAACGTAATCGAGCACCATAAGGCAACAATCAGCTTTATTACAGGGTTAGCTGTGGGTCTATCGTGCGCTTTCCCGGACAAGATGATGTTCAAGGTACAGAGACGGGAGGCCCTAAGGTGGAAAGCACCACCATCGGAGTGGTTTAAGCTTAATACGGATGGTAGTTTCTTGCAAAATAGAAGTAAGGCTGCAGCTGGTGGTCTTGTTCGTGACAGTCAGCGGAAATGGATTTTTGGGTTCTCACTTAATCTTGGCACGGTGACAATCACCACCGCTGAACTGCTTGGACTACGGGAAGGGCTCAAACTCACGTGGGAAAGGAGATTCCAAAGAATCGAGGTTGAAGTTGACTCCGAGGTGGTCGTTAAGCTCATACACTCTGAAGACACATCTGATCATCCTCTGGCATTGATTATTGAAGACTGCAGGAATTTTTTGAGATTGCCTTGGATGGCACGGCTATAGCATACAAAAAGAGGAGGGAATGCCTGCGCCGATGCTCTTGCTAAGCTTGGTCATAAAGATTGTAAAAAAATTCGGGTCTGGGAATCACCTCCTGCGGAGGTTCTTTCTATTTTGAAATCAGAGGAACTGGAGACTTGATGTACTCCTTTCTCCTGCTTACCAAAAAAAAAAAAGAAAAGAATGCAACAAACCATATAGTAAGGCTTTGTTTGGTAGGGTGGAAAATGGGAGAAAAGGAAGGGGAAGGGGAAGGGAAAGGAAAGAAATTGGAAAGAAAATATATATTTTTTCTTATTTGGTTGTGGGAGGAAAAGGGAAAGAAAGAAATTGAGAATGGAAAAATAAGCATGGGGTCCACTAACTTTTTTTCATCCAAAATCGGACCGAAAATGAGAGGAAAATAACACAAGGATCTCTATAAAATAATATTTCCAAAATTACCCATATATATAACTAGGTGTTTAAATAATATTGCATCTTCTACTAACATGAATCCTTGCATTTTTTAAATAACAAATACGACGCGTGCATTTATATAATACATTAAAAATGTATTTCACATATTTATTTATTTATTTATTTATTTTATTTTCATTAAATTTTCTACGACATAATTATGTTTATAATTTAATTATATTTATAATTATATAAGATTGTGGTTGTCATTTGACACAATGTAAATAAATATTTCATTATATTAATTTATATATTTTATTTACATTATACTTATTTAGTTTAATTTTATTAATCTATTTTAATACATAAATTCATAAACATAATTATGATTTATAATGATATAAAGGTATAATTGTCGTATAGTACATAAATTATTTTCTTTCCTTCCACTTTTCCATTCAAACAAACAAGAGAAAATAAATAGATTTTTATTTTCCTTCCATCTGTTTTTCTTTCAACCAAACATACTTGTGGAAAATTAAAATCCACCCATTTTCTTTCCTTTCATTTTCTTTCCTCTCATTTTCTTTCCTCTGCCAAATACACTGTAAGTGTATTGCACTTGTCAAGTAATTAGTCAATCTTCCTAAATTATCTACCAATTATGAGAGAAGTGTAAAATATTCCTTATGTGATTGAAATTGATTTGATAAAATCGGATTTGGGTTAAAATTTTCCGATATGACACATGCATTGATTAAAAATTTAAAATAAACAAAAGGGGGGAGGGGGGGTGATATGGAGAAAAAAGCTAAAAATTATCTACAAATGGTTATTGTTGTTTCATGGGCTAAGTACTCAAAGTAGCTTTTGTGAATCAATTAGAGGTGAACAAAAATTTTTAAAAAGCACGCAATTTGTTCGCACTGCATCGAATTATACTATTTTTGTTAATTTTTTGAAAAAATTATGGCTCAACAATTAAGTTCAAAACTGTATCGCAAAATTGGTTCGATTTTAATTTCTCCGTAAACCGTATCGATTCGAACCACTCGCATATATTACATATGTATATATATCTAACTTTTTGTTTTTTTTAACTTAAACTCTTCCATGTAAAAAATAAATTTACTAATCACATTTTAAATTGTTTCAAATTTCATTAGTTATTGCTTTAATCATTCAACATATCAAATACATCTAGCCATTCATTATTAAATTATGCATGGAGTTAAACTTTAATATATTATATTAGCCAAAATTTTAAGAAGTTATGTAGTAAAATCAATATTATTACTTAATTTAAATATGCAAGGTCTCTTATATCTATTAATTTTATGGATTCTATACATTTTGTCTTTATACTTTTTATTTACAAAAGTTTTATTTCATGCGTTGAATTTTTAATATTAATTTAGATATTTAACTGATATTAAAGGATGACATTTTTTTTTACTTTTGTCTAATTATTTCTTATCATGTTTAAAACCACCAAACCGCACCAAACCAAACCAAACCACACCACTTTAAACCATACTTTCGGTTTTAATTTAAAATATATTTAAAACAGATTGTATATGGCATTTCGATTTCCAATACATTCAAAAAAAACTGAAATCAAACCACGATCACCCCTAAAATCAATAATTATGCCAAGAAATGCCCAAAATTATTGACAAATAATATAAAAAAACAAAAAAGGAAGGACAAAATGAAATATGATATTCATTCAACATCTTTTTGTTATTTTATTTGAATGTGATTAGTATTTAACCCGTGGAGATGAACGGAAAATGAATATTTTTATACATATTTATAAATTTGAATTAAAAAATAATTTGATAAAAATAAATTAACTTTTGCTATAACTTGATCTGACAATTGGGGGCAGATTTTTGGGGAGCTGGGAATAAAATGACAGGTCTTTGGCCATTATTGTTGGTAATGAAATAGAAACAATATAGAATTATTGTGTGCTTGTTTAAAGTTTTGAGCTGTCTCTGTCTTTGGACTTCACCTAATTTCAGACATTGCATCACAAACTTTGGTAATAAATCAATGTTGCAGGTGTCTGTTGATGATCAGACCATCTAAGAATCACAAATACATATTGTTTCTTTTGATTCACTCTTCGAAAATTAATCACCTGATTCATGGCGCCTGGTGTATGAGAAATACTTAATTTCCACTTGCCACTCATCCAAACTTGTGGCCCAATTCGATAAGAACACATGGCACCTACATAGCACATTTGTGTCAAGAATAGCTCCTTGATCCCGGCCAAGCCATGGCTTAATGGTCGAAGAGCCTACCCCAAATCATCCCAACGATGTCTTAGGAATCCTGCTCGGAGGTGGTCCCCTAGCATTCCTCAAAGTGGTCCCGTCCATTAACGATTTTTGACACACCGTTGCACCTAATCATCTCCACCACCTGTATTGGATAATATACCTTGTATAGATCGGCAGCAATATACCACCTCGGCCCTAACACTTCGCGCTCCACCTTGCGACTATAAATAGAATGCAAGGGCCTTGTGCAACGGGCACGGTTTCCTTCTCCAGCACTTGCATTCTTCTACGCTTTCTTTCCTGAATATACACGTTCTAACTTAAATATCGAAGAGTCTTTGCCGAAGACGCATCCGGTTAGGCTGACGTTTTGTTGCTTCCTAACAAGTTGAGAGCCCAACCAGGGATGGCAACGGGTCGGGTCTAATATGGGTTTGGTCAGACCCGAGACTCGACCCGCGAAATTTTTTTGAACCCAGGATCCGACCCGAATCCGTGAGAGACCCGAACCTAGCGGGTTGGACCCGTTGAACCCGCCGGGTTCTAAAATTCATCCCAACCCGCCCCGCTAACCCGCCCAAATAAATGAAATTTTCATTTTCTAATAAATTTTTTTTAAAACAATCATTTTAAATTATACAAGAAACCTACTAAAAATATATTTAAATTGTATTTGTAAATGAAGCATAATAAAACATGTTTAAACAAAATACTCCAAATGTCCAACCATAAGAAAAATAAGAAAAGAAAAAACATATTTCAATCATAAATCAAGTTCTTAATTCAACCAACATCAAGTTCAACATCATACTACAAACTACTCAAATAACTAAATAATTAATACCAAGTCTTCTTAAATTACACATCACTAACACACTCTCAAATTGATTTTTAATGTTTAAGAGTTTTTTTAATTATATTTTTTTATATATTTTACATAATATATATATATATATACATTATTTTAGGCCCGAGACCTATTTATTAGGTCCAAACCCGCCCCAAGCGGGTCGGGTCAGGATCCAAAACCCGCCCCATTGCCATCCCTAAGCCCAACCAGCATCTATACAACTTCTTCTTGAAGATACAGCCCAATTGAAGCTCAGTTCAATGAGACGACACCATCAGCGTTTATACGAGCGCAACCGCAGATATTCAATTTTGTAAGAAAAATAAAATTACACATCTGCCAATAACTATAATTTTAGGCTTAACAATGAACATTTGACCTCAACACGTGCTCATCTTGTAAGAAAGGCGTTTCGTCCCATGATTGTCTCTGGTTCTGTTGTGCCCAAAATTATGAGACTTGCTGTTTAAAATTAGTCACTTTCTGCACAATGCCTCGCTTTTAATCATGTTAAAAACCTTACTTTTTATCTGAAGTACGCAAAGATTAAGGTATTGGTGCAAGATTAAGGTATCTTCCAAGTTTTCTATACCTTAGCTAAGGTTGTGTTTGGATGAAAGATGGAACTCAGTATACATGTTTGATAGGTTCGCTATTACGAACCCGAAACTCTTAGCTTCAAATCCATCAAGCCAAACTCACCCAACATCGAAAAATCCCAGTACACTGAATCACACAACAATATTTCTATATGCAAACGTGCAAAACATAAGACCTTAAATCAATACAAGCATCATCATCATACACATTCTTGTAAGGATCAAAAAAGCCAAGAATCAGCAAGAACAACTAGACAGCTTCTTCATCTCACTAACTTCAAAATCAGCACTCGTAATCGTATCGAGTTTCAACCCCTTAAGCTGCCCTTCATTACTGACATTCGCCTTAACAACGTTGCTGCTATCCAATGTCTTCTTCGAGACCACATTATGAATCTCCTCGAGCAGCTTAAAAAAGGCTGTCTCGACATTGTCACCGCTAAGTGCAGATGTTTCGAAGAAATATAAACCTTGGTTTTCTGCAAACTCCACAGCATCCTCGGTCGGGACTGTCCTGAGGTCGACAAGATCGGCTTTGTTGCCTATTAACATTATCACAATCGAAGTATCAGCGTGCGCCCTTAGCTCCTCGACCCATCGGGCTACGTGATCGAAGCTCTGTCGTTTCGTAACATCGTACACCAACATTGCCCCTAGCGCCCCCCTGTAATATGCACTTGTGACTGCCCTGTACCTGGTTTTTTTTTTTGCAATTTTGTAGCAGTGGTTAGATAATTTCTCCAATTCGGATCAAGGCTAGAAAAACAATTGATAGAAATATTAAATATTTAATGCATTTAGTCAACAATTTAAACTTTCAGACGAGATGATTACGAATATATGTCAGATTTGAATCAAAAGTGGCTGTGTTCAAATCTCATCACCGCCCATTGCAAAACAGAGTTTTAAGCGTTCTATTCACTTTTGTACTCTCTATTAACTTATACATTGAGCAATTAATTCAATTACAATCTTCACAATTATGTTCCTTAACTAGATAACCAGCAAGTTTTACATAGTACGTCCAAAACATCCCACTAAATTATCTGCTAAAGATCAAGAAACGATTTTTATCCTCAAAACCATCATTATTACTACATGGGTTGCAATCACATATTACAAACATGAACCCTCTCCAAGAAGATCAAACAAAAACAAGAACTTTAGCAAAAACAAACAGGATAAGATAACAATATACACCATTACATAACTTAACCAGATGATCACCCAAATTTTCATAGTATAGCCAGGAAAATGGTTTGTATCCTCAAAACCATCATCATTACAACATGGGCTGCAATCACATTATCACAAACATGAACCCTCTCCAAGAAGATCAAATAAAAACATGAACTTTATCAAAAAAAAACAACAGGATAAGATAAAAGAGAAACAAACCTTTCCTGGCCAGCAGTGTCCCAGATCTGAGCCTTAATAACTTTAGACTTAACATTCACAGTCCTTGTCTGAAACTCAACTCCAATGGTGGATTTTGAGTCCAAACAGAACTCGTTTTTAGCAAACCTGGACAAAAGCTGAGTCTTGCCCACGGCCGAGTCACCAATCACCACCACTTTGAAAACATAGTCTATTTTGTCTGGCCCAGATTCTAAGTGACCATCAATTTCACTGCCATTCATTTCTTGGTTCATTTTCTTTCTTTTCTTTTTTTTTTTTTTATGAACTTTGAAGAACAAAAGGAGATGGTGGTGTTTTTGTTTTGTAATATTTTTCAACTTTTTTGAAGTTGGACTGGTTTTTGGCTAAGACTAAGACTTGTCGGAGAAAATAAAGGCGGTTAAGTAAGGGGAAAAGGATAGGCCACACAGACAAAAACTCTTTTCATCTCACTGCTTATACGCTGCTTCTACTGTGTATTATTTTGTCAGCTCAATTATCCAATATATATATCTGTGTGTGTGTGTGTGTGTGTGTGTGTGTGTGTGTGTGGTTGGGGGGGGGGGGGGGGTGAATTTACTCAATTCAATGTAGTTTCTCTTTGAATTTAGATTTGGGATTTTGTGGTATTTGGGTATTAGTTTTCTAAATAGCAACGTAATAGTTTCTTTACATTTGATAACTATTGATAATTTATGTAATAATCTGCTTTAATTCAAGAGTATTGATAGTATTGACTAATTGACCTAATTGATTACATGTAATATATCATTCACTATTCATAAAAAAAAAAGAGTAATTATACATTTCTTCTTAAAAGAAAAAAAAATACCAAAAGAAAAAAGTCGAAAAGTGTCGAAAAATTTTAGGACTACGATTCTCTCAAATCAAAATTCAACTATAAATAAACATAAAGTCTCGTAAAAAAAAACACTTGAGTCGCGCTTGATCGTAAATCCCATTAATATATATATGTGTGTGTGTGTGTTAATTTTATTAAATAATAATTTATAATTTATTATATAGTAGCTTTTCTATATTTGATAATTCCAAACATGGCCACGTTCCACCCCTAGCTATTCCTCAAATTAGCAAACACCCCATTATAAAAAGCTGAAAATGGCTATGCCAAACTTACTTATAATTTAAAAATAATGCCCATTAAATGAATCAAGAATTTGAAAATGTTATTTCCTAATTTCCATTTTGCGCATTTAGAGGGTGTTTGACTAAGCTTATTTAAAATATCTGATAAGCTTCTATATCTTATAAGATATTTTAGGAGCTTATAAGATGTTGGATCTTATTTTAAAAATAAGTTATTAAAGTGTTTGGATAAATAAGAAGGGGTATAGCTTATAAGATGTTAGTAATGGCAATATTGTAATTAATTTGGTTAAAAATGAAGGAGCTTGGTAGATCTTAAAAAATAAGTTGCTACCTCCTTACTTTTTTAAAAAGAGCTTATAAGCTCTTAAACATCTTATTTGAGGAGCTTATAAGCTCCACCTCTAAAATTTTTGCCAAACACTTTACACCATCTTATAAGCTCTCAAACATTTTATAAGATGTTTTGAGGAGCTTATAAGCTTAGCCAAACACTCTCTTAATTATATAGAGAATCAAACAAAAGTTGTTTTACAAACATCCATTTTAACCTTAATAAGTAGCTACGAGCTTATTTATTTAAGAGGCAAACAGCTTTTAATGATCAAAATTCAAACGTTTGCTTTGTTGGCTTGTTGAGTTTTAAATCCTCTCCCTCCAACATTTCTTGTAATGTTTGGTGCTTTTTATCTTAATTTCCGGCGAAATGTCGGGATTAATTTAAGCTTTAAATGACAAAAGTGCCCCCTCAAATGATGATATAAGCCTTGAAAATCCCTATGTCGATCACATAATTTATTGGAACCCACCCACAAAGTTGGTAAAGGTTTTCTGGTCATCAAAAATTGTAGTTTTACGCTTTGGGATTTATAACCATTAAATATTTTCCAGGGTTATGTGGTGGAATATCTAAACTGCCCTTAATTAGAAATATTTTGGTAAAGTATACATATGTGTGCGCGCGTGCGTGCCTGTATTATAACATATAACATGATATTTGGATCGTGCATTCATATAGAATTGTAATATCTTATTAAACCACATTTATTTCATTTCATATGCTTGTATTAGTAAATATCTGGTCACTTCTCACTAATAGATCTGCATTTTTTTTTTTTTTTTTTTTTTTTGGAAAACCGGTGCGAGACCGTAGGGTTTTCTATGGGGGGCCCACCCCTTTATTCAATGAGAAAACAAAAAGAAAACACAAAGTTACAGATGATCGAGTGCAAACAAAGTAGGGTGTACAACGCCCTTACATCTTGAGGAATAGCAAACCAAGTTTTAATCATAACAAACGTCGGCAAGGTTACCCAAATCGTCAGAACCATGGTAGGAAGTCCAGTCATCCGAGTCCACGGACGGGTTATGGACTCGTGCCGAGAAAAGATCATCGCGCGGTGGATGCCAACTCGGTGGCGTGCGCCCCCCAGAGAAGGATCGCATATGCCTGTTGGGTCGCAATGTCACAAGAGCATCGAGCAAGCGATCGTTGGATGGCTCCGGGTGGGAGATAGTGTTTTCGTTAAAAACGACCGTCTCGCTACATGTATCGGATGGTTTTTGATCAATAGATAACGTATCCTTCGGACTTGATGATGTACTCGAATAATTAAAAGTGTCCTTTGGATTTACAGGCCCCCCCATTGGTGCTTGTTGGTTAGTTTCCAAAATTACTGGAACACCCCCTGGATAATTCAGGCAGCCCACTTGAAGCTTGCTTTTAAGGTGTGCCTTGGTCCGATTTCTCTTCTTTTTTTTCCTCCTTTTAGTACGAACTAAAGCCCGTTCAACCATAGCATCAACAACAACATCAAGCCCACTTTCAAAAGCTTGATTGGGATCATAGGAATCCAAGCCCGCTTGGGCCACCTCAGGGGGTGAAGTTTGGACCATCAAACATGCAGAGGAAGGGGCTGGATTGTGAGTGTGGGCAGCAGGCTTTGGTGAAGTAATGTCCACCTCAACAGCCCAACAATCTTGAGGGGAACTCAAGTCGACTTGGGCCAATGTAAGAGGTGCTTCGTGGGCTGTGTTTTGTTGTAAAGGAAGCCCCACAACGTCATCCACGTTGCCACCCACCACCTCATAAATGGGTGACGTGGGCGCTGAGTGAGCATCCCGATCAGCAGCGGAATGCGGATACACCTTACCATCTTGAGTACCCAAAAAATCAGCCTCGATACCTTCAGCCACTTTAAGTTCCCTGAGCATAGCCAACAACATTTGCTGTCCTAACAAAGCTGCTGGAGGAGAATTAATTACAGCTAAGTCCCTCACTTTTGCAGCTGTAAAAAAGGGGGCCTGGTCTGAAATGTGGGGGGCAATTTCTCCATCATTGGGACCCCCTAACACCTCTTTTCCGTGAGTGACAACAGCTGGAAGGGAGTCTTCCCCATGAGGGGAGTTCACGTGTGAACCATCAGCTGGGGCAATCACATGGGACACAGCAGCATGGACTGAGTTGGTCTCCATACTTTGCTCCAAAAAAGAGGCAAGATTCCCAGCCATGTGCAGCCTTGAGATCACGCCGGTGTTGGGAAGAGGAGCCGCAACAATAGCCTGCAAAACATGCTGATTTTCAGCAAGGTGGACCTGCCCTTTTTGCACACCCGAGATCACAGCAGCTGGACCGGATTTGGAGTTGTGGAGATGCCCCTTTTGTTGCTCCAAACTGGAGGCCTTGTCCTCGTCCAAATTCATCCCGTTCCCTCCACTGCTGTGAACAATGTCAACCCGCGATTCTTGCTGATTTGACGGCGAAATGGAAGGGGGCACAGCAGCTGTAAGAACGTCAAGGTGCAGCCCCCCGCCCTTGCTGGAATCAACCCCCAAAGTCTTCGGAATCTGGGCAGTAGGAGACGGAACCTGTGCAGCAGTGGCGACCTGCTGCTCACGAAGACTTTGTACCGTTCCAGCAGTGTCTTTCCCTCTCATTTTAGCATTCAATATCTCTTGAAAATCCCCCGGGATTGGCACTTCTCCCGGCTGCTCATTAGCATGCACAAACACCTTACAATCCATTGTCTTGTGATCCCTTCGACAACACTTGTGACAATATGGAGGGATTCCCTCACATTCCACAGGTTGTTCAAAAAAACGATCGCCATCTTTCACTTTAACGAATTTTTTAAGCGGCTTCGTAATATCAAGTTCAACACAAACCCGAGCTTCAGTCACCTTTGAAATATCAGCAGTGGGTTCATCAACTCTAAGCGGCTTACCAATACAAGAAGCAACAATATAGAGAGCAGGAATCGGCAAAAGATGATAAGGTAACGTCGGCACCTTAAACCAAACGGGACAAATAGGAGACTCATATCTCGGATTAAAATCCGGAGTCCACTTAAACACCCGCATGGGAAATCCCCGAAAATACCACACCTCACGCATGAAAAGCCTTGAATAATCATCATGATGGTAAAGATGGACCAAAATATGATCGGCATTAATAGGAACTAACCTGAAACGGCGTTTAAGATTCATCTTTGTAAACATAAATCTCAAGGTGCTTATCTGTGGGCGGCCATGCGAAAATTTACCAATCAAAGCATGTTGAAAAGTCTCACATAATTGTTCTTTCTCCTGAGAGGTGAAAACAGCAATTTTCTCCCCATTGTACTCAACAACACTACCCACCGGCGTAAACGTCGTAAGATCAAAATTCTTCTTGCGTTCGCGTGCATCGGGCGCAAACGGATCCGTGGCCGGAGTGGCGGTGATTCCGGCGTAAGAACGGCCGGTGAAGACCGGTGGTTTTGGTGGTGGGTGAGAGGCCGAAGCCTCACCCATGCTTGGCCAAAGAAGGTGAAAATCTAGAGAGAAGGGGTTTTAAAACGACTCTTAGGAACTGCAAGAGACAAATTTCCCATATGTGCAATTGGTACACAAGACCGCGGTTGTCTGCATTTATTATATTAAGGTTTATTTTAATTTACAATCTTAAATAATTTCTCCAACCCACATTGGTTTAAATGTTCCGCCGTTATTCTTGGATTCTTTCACTAATTCTATTGTATTTTTCACTTTCAATATAATTTAAATTTTCTATTTTGTACCTTAATGTGAATCTCTTATCTGGACATGAATGACCTATTAACTAATCACTACAAGAAAATGAATAAACTTGTGATAATATAATATGTGGTATCGAAAAAAAATTATCATTAATTATATAAATTTAATGACAATAAATTTATGTTGTCACAAAATATATTTTGCATAATGTCAATGGTAACAATATAGTGCAAGATTGACAATTAGTGCCGTGGCACACCTATTGTACAACTTAGCGACAATGAAATTTTATCATTGTCACAAAATTCTTATGACAACTTTTTCGTCACTAAATTGTCACTATAAATGTGTCACTGTTGTCAATGATGACAACTAAAATATTAATTTTTGTCACCATTGAGTGATACTGTAACAAGATAAAAATTATTGACACCAAAAAACTTAATTAATGACAAAATAGAAGTTATTATTGTCCATTTTAAATCTTGTCAATAATATTTTTTTTTTGTTATAGTGAATTCAAATTACAATAGGTCAATGTATTTCTTGGTTTTTAGGTAAACTATTTTTATTATTTTTTATTTTTTATATATTTAAATGACAATGTCCTAATGACTAATCCCCATAGAAACAACATGTGCCATAAGGCCCATAACAGATCCTACTGAAACTTTTAGGACATTTTTTAGGACAATTTTGTATCTTTAGTGGGGTACATGAATTTATTTTGGGGTTTTGATTGTTAGGGCATCCTTGGACTGATGCAAGGGTCCCTTGTTAGGTCATGTCCCTTTTACTTTCTCCTAAACAAGGAAGTTTTTTCATCCAATTGTCATTTTTTTTAAAAAAAAAATAAGTAAAATACATAGTTTAAAACTTGCGAGTTAAAAAGAACATTGTGAAAAATGTGGTCACGTCAATTCGTACGAGGAATGCATTGATGGTATTAGGTAGCACCGACAGTTTTAGGACAAAAGTTTTACATTTTATATGGGTAGCTTTGGATATAAAATTCAATGAATGTAATGTTACTTAACAAAAAAAAACCAGTCTAATCAGTCTATTGTATTGATTTCAATAAATCTGCCATTCGCCCTATGATATATTAACTATCCCATGTCGACTAATTATCAAAATATGATTTACTTTGGTAAAGGGTTTGGCAATTCGTAGTTCATAAATTAATTTTTGAAATTGAGTTAAATTCAAGTCTGTAATATTTATATATTGTATTAGAATATGTTAGGTTCTACATTATTACTGATATTCCACTATACTACTTTCATATTTCAGGTTGCTTCCCGCTATATTCGAGCCCGAGTGTGTGTGTGCGTGTGTTTTTTTTTTTTTTTTTGGGGGGGGGGGGGGGGGCATTTTAACTATCTCATGTTGATTAACTACCAAAATAAGGTTTGTTTAATAAAGGTCTGGGCAATGCTTACCTCTTAAACGAGCTTCTGAATTTAAATTACGCGCAAACCCCTAATATTTCTACATTCAAGAGGGCATGCTGGAGCAACATATCATTGCCCAAAAAAATATAAAAATGTGGCTTTTTTTAGAAATTACACATAGTAGTTTCAAATAAAAGCACCTTTTAAAATATTTTCAACTATTGCATTTAAACACAAAATTACTTATCTTAAAAGAACAACTCTACTAAAAAAAAGCATGGCGTGAGAAGCACTTTTTTTTTCAAAACTAATCCAAACGAGCTCTTAGTATACTTCTATATTATTTCATGGGGTGGAATAATATCACACTAAAAATATATTTTCTTAGGTTTGTTTTAAATAAATAAAGAAGGGCGTTTTGGAAAGAGAAAGAAGGTCACGCCAAAGATGTAAAGAATCTATTTTGATGAGCTTTTTTTAGAGAAAAAATATTTAATTTTTTGAAGAAAAAAAGCACTTTAAAGAAAAAAAATGTTTATTACTATATCCAAACATAAAATTATTTGATTTAAAAGAAACGCTCTACTATAAAAAAAAAATTCATTTGATAAGCAATTTTTTTTTAATCCCATCCAAACATACCCTAACATTCTTTAAAACAAATGAACAAAGATGTTGGACATTGAAATGTAGTCAGTCAGATGATGGGCCTAGCTGGGCTATGGAGTGCCCATAAGCTACTCATAAATGGGCTTAACAGGAAGCCCACTTTTGAAAAAATTGCCTACAAGAATAAAGCTTGCAAAGGAAATAAAATTGGATCTTACAATGCTCAATTAGTTTCCAGATATTTAAGACCACTCAGTGAAAAAGCAAGCAATTACTCACGAATTAGAATTAGGTCTCAACGGTAAAGTAAAAGTCTCATAACCTTAAATTTGTCTGCTTGATTTTCTCATAAATGCGAATACTATCTTAATTTGTTCGATTCTTCCCAAAAAAGAAAGTCGACAAGACATTGCCTTAATAATAAGAAGAATGCCCGATAAACTTAAGGTTCTTTGCTTGATTTTTCTACAAATGCAAGTATTATTTAGAGTTCGTTTGGATAAATTATTTTTAGAAGAGAAACACTTTTTTTTTATTAAAAAAATAGTGAAAAATAATTGCATTTGGTAGTGCTTTTTTAAAAAGCACAAGCCATAACCTTTTTACCAAGAATAGTTTCACCTAAAAACATTTTTAAAATTACTTTTAATTAATGTATTTAAATGAAAGAATGTTTGATTGATTCTCAAGAGTGTTTTTGGCAAATTGTATGACTTGCACAATAAATTCTCTCTCTCTCTCTCTCTCTCTTTGTTCTCTTTTTAGTTGTCTTGGATGAAATGTTTGATTGATTCTCAAGAGTGTTTTCGAGAGAATATCTCGCGAGTAAGCCAACTTACTGACGGGAGGAATGGAGCATGGGATGAGCAGCTCGTGGAATAAATGTTCATCAACACTTGTTAAAGCCATAGCGTTGACGCGCGACCCGCTCCCAAACGTTGCAGTTTGGCACTTCAATCGGTCTGGTATCTTCACGGTGAAAAGTGCCTACAATCTCTTGATGGATGATTGGCGACTCGATGCTCCTTCGGGATCGAGCAAAGCTGCAACTGTTGATTGGCGACCCCTATGGAAGGTGAAAGCCCAACCTAGGGTGCGTATGTTAGCTTGGAGAATCTGCTGCAATGCTATTCCCACGTCGGGCAATCTTGTTCAGAGACGGTGCCCTGGTGACCATGCTTGCCCTTATTGCGATTTTACGGGAGAAGATGTGCGACATGCGTTTCTCACATGCACAGTGGGGCGATTGGCGTGGGCTCTCTCAGATCTCCCATGGTATATTATATCACGTTGGGACAAAAACCGAAGGGAATGTGTTAGATAACAATGTAACAGAATATCTAAAAATCGATATTCTCGTGGGTAGATTTATTCGATAATATAAATACAATACAATAACAGTTTTATAGAAAAATACTATAGCCAAAAACAAACTAAACAATGCCGTAAATAAATAAATAAATAAGAAAGTACAGATAACTTATCAGTATTTATTTAAAAAGGTATGACTGAATCACCGGGTTGTGCCGGTTTGTCTTAAAGAAATATTTGCCCCACTGACCGGTGCGATGGGCCTGCGATACTCCTTCCAGGATAAGACAGTCCAGAGGTCCGTTCCAAGCCGCACTGCTACGTTGAACCTCACTTCGAAAGCTAAACAGCTCTAGAGGTTACGTATGCACCTCAAAACACACTCAAAAGCTAAAAAAACTGTAAACCCTCTTAAGACCCTATTGTTTTTTTAAAAGAGTATACTTACTATTTCTTCTTGTTTAGTTTGTTGTGTTTCTGTGTGTTTTGTAGGGAACCATGAGGCAGCTTTATATAGGGGGAGGAGACAGCCAGCATTAAAGTCTGGCACATTAATGCAAAGTTGAAACCGTCTGAATGCCAACGGACACGTAATGTACCTGGACTCAAAAACAGACAACATTCGAAAACATGTTGTTTGACCAGGTAACGTGTCTGGCGGTTTCAAAGCGCGTTAATTAAATATAGTAACGGAATTCAAAATTCAGATTTTTGAATAAAACCATTACACCAAGGGCAATTCGGTAAAAATTAAGCCCGAGACCCAGATAATTCGCCCAAACGCCCTCGCCAACGCCCGCGACCTGGACCTGGTCCTGGTCCGTGGTCCGTGCCTCATGGCTCGTGACCGTGGCCGAAGCCGGGCCGGGTCGGGCGAGCGGCGCGCGCGTGTGGGGTTTGCCTATATGCGGTACTTAGTTGTTTAGTTTACATTATAACAACACTTAACCACATAAATACTAGAATGTCAAGGCTAATATATCCGATGTGGGATATTTTACACATTTTTATTTACACATAGATAATATTTTCCTTAGGCTTTATCTATGGATTACCATTCGAAATGGTTCAATCCTAGATTACCCCTTGAAAATATCATCTTATCAAGCCCATTTCCAACAATCCCCCCCTAATCCATAGCATAATGTCCGGGCTGCATACTCGTAATGTGCTTTCAATAATGGTACCTTCCGGTTTGAACCACTATCTAGTTAACCAACTTATGTCATCACAGGAACAAATGGACATATGTCTTAAATTTGAACCTTGGTTGTGATGATGTCTATAGGAAACAACACATTACATCGAGCTTAACAATCTTCAGGGGTGACACGTTAATTGCCATGTGTCCTGATCCTGTTTCATGAATATTTTTCAAGGCGTAACCCATCTCCTCTAATCGCGGCCACACGATAATATTCATTAGTTGAGCTTCTCCGAAGATGTACTGCTCACATCTCGTCACTTAAGACCTCGAACCCATTCAGAGCAAGGCTCTTACTATACTAGCAGTAATACAGCACCTCCCAGGCATACCAGAGGATAGACTTTAGGTACATAGTATCAGTCTAAATTTAGGTGCTCACGTTTACACCCGATTGCGTGTTTATACCACATTGAACCTTACTTGTGGGATCTCCACTTGGTAGGTTGGGTTGCTATTGTCGGTGTAAACTTAATGGGTTACAAGTCCCATCATCAACCTGGTCTTTTGGAATGAGTTAAACTCAAGTCCTTTCGTTAAAGAATCAGCCACATTGTCTTTGGTACTAACAAAATCAATGGCTATTATTTGTTCAGACACTACCTCCTTTATAGTCTTCAGTCTAACTTGGATGCGTCTCTTAGTCTTTTGATTATACTTGGAACTCCGTATTTTTGCAATTGTGGTTTGATTATCACAATGCAAGGCAATGGCAGGGACAGGGACAGGTTTACCCACCATGGGTAACCCACACATCAACTCATGTAGCCACTCAGCCTCAGTTCCAGTAGTATCTAAAGCACATAACTCAGCCTCAAATGTAGACCGAGTTATGATTGTCTGTTTTGCAGACTTCCAAGAGACAGCGCCTCCACCCAGAGTAAATATATACCTTGTACATCCATTACTCCCAGAGTTTTAGACAATCCAACTTGCATCACTAAATCCCTCAAGAACTTCAGGGAATTTTCCGTAACGCAGTTCAAGGGAACTTGTACCTTTAAGGTACCTCATTACCCTATCTAAAGCCTCCCAATGAGTACGATCAGGACAGCTCGTATATTTAGCCAACTTAGAGACCGCAAATGAAATATCTGGTCTCGTACCATTAGCTAAATATTGCAAGCTTCCAATCACTTGAGACTATCTTAATTGAGACACTGGAGTACCAGACTTATTCTTAAAAAGAGTAACAAAATGATCATAAGGCGTTTTCAGGATTCTACCGTTAGTATAACCAAACTTCTCAATTATCTTCTCAACATAATGAGATTGAGAAATCGTTATACCCTCAGCTGACCAAATCAACTTGAGTCCTAGAATCACACTAGCTTCACCCATGTCCTTCATTTCAAACTTACTTTTCAAGAATTCTTTCGTCTCATTAATAATCTCAAAATTTGACCCTATTAATAATATATCATCCACATACAGGCACAATACAATACATGAATCACCATTTATTTTGCAGTAGACACACTTATCATTATCATTTATAACAAAGTCAAAGCTTGATATAGTTTTATCGAACTTTTTATGCCACTGTTTAGGCGCTTGCAGTAGACACACCGAGACAATTCGCCCAAATGCCTTCGCCCTCGCCTGCGACCAGGACCTGGTCCTGGTCCGTGGTCCGTGGCTCGTAGCCGTGGCCGGAGCCGGAGCTGGAGCCGGAGCCGGAGCCCGGTCGGGTCGGGCGGGCGGCGCGCGCTTGTGGGGTTTGCCCATATGTGGTACTTAGTTTTTTAGTTTGCACTATAACAACACTTAACCACATAAATACTAGCATTGTCAAGGCTAATATATCCGATGTGGGATATTTTACACAGTTTTATTTACACATAAATAATATTTTTCCTTGGGCTTTATCTATGGATTACCATTCGAAATGGTTCAATCCTAGATTACCCCTTGAAAATATCATCTTATCAAGCCCATTTCCAACAGAATGGTTGTTTCGGGTTCTTGACAACCTAAATGATGATGACCAAGGCCTATTCTTAACTATTCTATAGTATCTCTGGAAGAACCGTAATAGGAAAAAGGCAGACGAGCATTACCTTAAACCGGATGAGTTGGTGATCGCCGCGCGGCACTATTGGGTAGCAAGTCGGGAAGCCCTGTTGCCAATCCCGAGTATGACTGGTCCAGCTGCCCCCTCTTCTTGGGAGAGTCCATCCTTGGGGACTATCAAAATCAACTTTGACGCATCCCTCTTCCAAGTGAACGAGAAAATTGGCATTGGAGCAGTCGTGCGAGACTCAACGGGCAGGAGAGTTGGTTGGATGCAGCTGCGTCAGGTTGGTACCGAGGATGCGGAGCTCGCTAAGATGCGTGCATGATAGAAAGCGGTCCATATGGCGATCCAAAGAGGGTGGCAAAACGTGTGCTTCATGTTATAATGACACTTTATAATTTTTCTAGACAAATAGTTGGAAAGTTTAGAATAAATATGACCTTTGGAATTATAACTTTACACATTTTCTAGGAAACCTTTCAAGTTACTCACTTACTTGGAACTTGAATGAGAATAAATATTAGGTAGAGAAATGGAACTTAATAAGAGTAAATTTTAGATGGAGTAGTGGATTTTTAAGTGAGTAAATGGCTAGGTGAAAAATGTGCCTCTAAAAAGGATGCTCTAGTAATTGTTTTGTACCAGGAAAAAATAAAGTAAAACCAAGTAAAACTCTTTAGTAAAACCTTCATCTCTTGTTCATTTTATATATTTTGAGTTCCTAATTATTTAGTAAAAATTCTATATTTTTGATTTTTTTGTTATCCTTCTTTTATCCAACACACTTCCACATTCAAAAATTCCCAACACTTCAAAGGCGATTCTGCAAATGTGATCGAGAAATGCCGCAAAACTCAGTCACATGACCTCTCCCTCCTTGGTAATCTTGCTACAAATATTAGTGTCTGGAAGTCTTACTTTATTTCATGTTCATTTTCTTTAGTTCGTCGTAGCGCTAATAGCGTCGGCCGCTGTATGCTTTTGAGGCAGCTTGTAAGGATCTTTGATTGTTTTGGTTTCTAATATTCATCGTTTTCCCTCAAAAAAAAAAAAAGAAATCTAGCACTTTTTTATCTCAAAAAAAAAATCTAGCCCTTATAAATGAAAAATTGCCAAATAAATCACAAAAAAAGGTAATTAGTACAAGGTTCTCTTGTATTAAAGTATGGGATTGGGTCCTTTATTCTAAAAATATGTTTCATCTCCTATTTTATTATCACTTTTTATATTATATGTATAAAATTACTTTTGTAATTATACCTTTGGCTTGAAATGTTAACACTTAATGCATATCCCTGCATTGAAATAAAAGACAAAAATATGATTTGCAATAAAGAATGTCGTGTGCTTTAGTAAGATACAACATTTGTTGGTGGCTTCGAATTTGTGGACCTTCATATCTATGTGTATTTTTCATGGCTGACGGGGAGCCTATATCTATCTTCATATCTCTTCATTTTTCAGCCATGGATACCCTCTCCAACTCCTTCCATATCCCCAGCTTTAATCCCAAATCCTATGGCTATGGCTTCCACCATTTCAAGAACAATAATCATCTCCCTCAACAATCCCACCTAATCCCATCCTCCACAAAACCAAGAAACTCAAAGCTCCCAAACAAGGCCTCCACTTTCATCACTCCCCCTCCCAAGAACTCCATTAACAATCCTCCATTTCTAATCAATCCATCTCAATCGGCCGACTTCTCCTCCAAACAATCCTCAAAACCACCTTGGTTCCATCGAAACCCCTCCACCGGCTATGCCGTTGCTCTCTTAGACATCGGACGATCCTACAACTCGCCGCAAGAAATGGACAGAGACACGGCGAGGTTGTTTAAATGGTTCTCCGACGGTCAAGTCAGCGACGTAATCACCTACCATTTTGTGGGGAAGAGAGAGAAGGGAGAGATAGTGAGAGAGATTGTGCACAAGGGGAATTTTCACAAACACCTGGTGAGGCTCGTGAACTTGTTGGCTGAAAAGGCTAAGGTTGACATGGTGAATGATATTTTGTCGGAATTTGGAAGGATTTATGATGAATTGAGAGGTTGTAATAACAATAATGATCATAATACTCAAGTGGTTCTTGTTCCATGTGGAGTGAAAATGCAAGAAAATGAAGTCTTGAGGATTGCAAAGAGAGTGCAAAAGATTAGGGGGGCTAAGAAGGTGAAAGTGAGGCAGCTTGTTCATCAAAGATTGCCTTCATTTGTTGTGTGATTAGTTGAAACTTAGTGGTTATGAAAGTATTACAACATTTTCAACAGTTCTTGCATGATTACCACACTGATTTTTGGTGACAATAATTTGTGTTAAGTTTGATGTAATAATAATCCATGGCAGATGCTTTTGACAGTAGCTTAACGCTTTCTTGGTAGAATTTGCATCATGATGGGTGATTTACACACACACACACACCCCAATTACGAGTTGATATAACTGGATGAACCACTAAATCCCTCAAACAATGTTCAGAGTTCAAATTATTTAAATTAGTTAGTCTAATGGGATAGAGAGCTAGATTCTTTAAGGAATATTCGAATTCTGAAATTATGAATAGAACAACTAGTGTGAGAAGATTCGGATTTGTCAGTTACTGCATCAGAAATCGAATGGTTAGACCACTATATATATCTATTATACATAATAGAATAGTCAATATAAATTTATAACAAGTGGCAGCGTAATTAATTTCAAGGCAAGTGTCAACAAAATGTTTATTTTTTATATTTCAATTAATTAGACATACTTATGACCAATAAATTAGTCATTTAGTATAATTTTGAATTATGAAAAGAGAATATTATTTAACAATTTAATGTTAAATCAGAAGCTCATTACCATATTATTTAATTATTTTAAATTACTTGCTATATAAATTAAGCGAAATGTTTAAATCTTATAAAATTTTATATTTCAAAAATATAAAATACGTTTGAATTTGATATTAAATAATATTTTCATTACTTATCAATTTAAATTACTCATCATAGTTGTAGAGAATATTTATAATATCTAGAAAACTTACATATTGGAATAGAAGAAATAAATTAGATAATATATTTTCTATAATAGTATTAAACTTTATAAAACAAAAAAATATATATTAATAAAGTTTTACTATTATTCAAACTAATTATTGATTAGTAAAAAAAATGATTAGTAAAGGAACTAACGAAAGACTATGTCATAACAAAATATTATAAAGTAAAATATTAGCATAAGACATCCTAAAAAGAATATAAATCTATATTATTATATATTTGAGAGTGGTCTATTATTAAAGCAAACTCAATTTTGACTCCATTCTCAATACTTAGAATTTTGAATTATTTATAATTGATAAATTAACTTTAATTATTGTTTAATTTTAATTATGAATTTTCTTTCTCGATTTTCTTCAAAAAAATCAATCTAATTAATTGTTTTATTAATTATCTAGATCATTCAAATTTTATTAACTTAATCACTCTTCTTTAATATGCACTTTTACATATTTATCTCTTTCTTTAATTTTATCTTTTTCTATTTATTTGACACAACTATGAAAATTTTATCCCAATCATAAATTTGAAACACAATGAACGGATCAAACGTCACCTCCTCTATGTGATCATTGATGAAGATTTGTTGAGTCTCCTTTCTTCAATCATAAAATTTCTTAGTAAATTCTTGACTTTTTCATCCCAATGATCTTCTATGATTTGCTTTATTTTGTTATGCTATTTTATTTATTTATTGGTACTTAATTTTTGTGATCATCTTTTGTTTTTTAAATAATATCAATATTATTGTATTTTCTTTTCTTTGTTCTTACTTCTATTTTTAAAGTTTTTTTTATACTTTCTTTATTCTGTTTTAGATTATTTATGTGTTTTCCAAATGGGTCGATGGGATCTATTTGATTTATTAATTAAATCTTTTTCTTTCTCTCTAAATTGATAATTCTCTCATCATTTAATTTTTATTTTTATCCGTATCTTTACATGTTTCATATTTTTCACTTAATTTTCATTCTTTATATTCAAGTTTCTTTTATAATTTTTTCTTAGAATCCTTTGATTTCTTTGGTTCATTCAATTCCCAATTTAAGTGTTTTATTTATCTAATCAAGCTTTTATTGATATATTTTGTCTTTCAACTTTTTCTGTTGTCATTACTTTTTTTCCCTTTTCATTGCTTTATCACTCAATTTCCCCATTTATTTGCTTGAAATTTTATTTTATTTGAATTTCTATTTTATACTTTGTACTTAAATTACGCGATTTGTTAGATCTTGATTGGTACAATTTTTTAAGTTGATCAAATTAATCATTTTTTTTCCATCAAGGTCTTTATTTTTTAAAAATATTTTCACTAAAAGTAGTCATTCTTGAAATAACAATTTATTTTATTTTTATTTTTATTTTTTTTCCATCCGAATTCTGTGTTCAATATTGAATTTCTGCAATCATGTTTTGATAAAATATATTTTAAGCAATCTTTATGGCTCTAAATTTTTGTATTTTTCTTTGTCATTATTTTATTATACAAATGTTTTATTTATTTTGTATTGAATGTTTACTCTCTCTCTCTCTCTCTCTCAACTTTTTAAAGAATTGAGGGGCTAATTGAGGGGCTATGTTGGTCCCTTGCGTATTTTTTTTAATTATTATTTTCATTTACATATGTGTGAGTACTTATGTACCTATTAATTTGAATTTTTTGGAAAAATATTTTTATATGATTTTATTAACTAATGAGTATTGAATTTATATATTGATCTATTTAATATTAAAAGTATGAACATGAATTTTACCATACAATTTTCTTTTGTTATTTATTTTTGTCCCCCTTTTTCTTTCAATTTATGATCTATAAAGCTACATCGGGGTAAAATATATTCATAATGAACAACTTACTATAATAGTTCATTTTGTCCCATTTTTATATATCTTTTAATTTTAATCTTCCTCGCATTACATCCACTCATTAGCTCCTATTCAATAATCAATTTTAATATAATATAATTATTTGTAATAATAAAATGTGAATTTCAAATTTATTAATATTATATTTTTTCTTTCTTGACTAAACAAAAATTCGAATAAAATACTATATTTTTGCTTTATCAAACATATAATTAATAGTAATATTAATATTATGACAATATCATGATTGAACTTTTCTTATAATTAATATTTTTGTAAAACAACAGAAAAAAATTATTTTTCTATGAAAGATGCTCCTTTATAAAAGTTAATTAATGATTGTATCAATTTGAAATATCAAAATCAAACTTATAAATCTTTTCAACAATGATATCTTATGTTGTTTAATTGTTGAATTTCATTAGTAATTTGTCATATTTAAAATCAACTCATTTTATTTAAAAGAAGGGTACAATTGATGAGAAAATTAATTACCTATTCTTTTTTTAGTGAAAGATGTAGTATATTTGAACAAATAAATTATAATAGAAAATAAAAATCAAGATATTCATTTTGGAATACAAGAAATATTATCTTTAAGAAGACGTCTTGCATAGCATGTGTAACAATTATATTTATAAAATCATCTAAAGATTTACTATTGCCTAACAACATTGGTAGGATTAATCATATTTAGAAAGTTTGAGAGGGTACATTAACTATTATGAATTATGATTTAAATATAAAGGGATTGATGGTTAGAATTATTTTTTAGTATTATGTAAAGACAAAAACATAAGTAGTTCGATATCTTATTGATGATTTTTGGTTGTGATGTCAGTGGCAAGAAACAAAATATTGGGGCTTATTTTAATTAAAGGAAATTAAAAAAAAATGTAGTAGTTCTAGAAATAATAATAATGATGATGATGATGATGATGATGATATGATGAGGAGGAGGAGGAGGAGGAAAGAAAGAATAAATAAAAAAAAAGAAAATATTAATAATTGTATTATTATTATTAAAACAGTTATTATTATTTATATATTTGTTTTTTCATATGAAAGAAAAGGTTTATTCACCATTTTTTTTAGGTTTGATAAGTTGTAATCCATAGATTTTTCCCTTATTGTCTACCATTTGTTTTATATAAATGATAATTCAATTATTATACGAAGAAGATGTAAATTAATTAGTCGTGCTTATCTTTGCCCAATTTTTTGCTATTTAATTTGTCACCTAATTAGCCATTTGGATATGTATGATTAGGTTAAAATCCTAAAACTCAAAATATAATTACTTTGTCTCTTTATGTGAGAAATTGCAAGTGGAACAACAAAGTTGAGTATTTGTCGTTTGGCATCTATGTTGATGTGTACTTAATTGCATATACTTAGAAGATAGATTAATGACAAGCAACAACTTTTCTCACACAATGCTTCAATTCTAGAACTAAGCTTCCCTCACTGGAAATGACATATCTTCTAGCTATATTTATTATGTAAGGTCTTCATATGGACAATATTATTTATCTCATATTTGCGTAAAGTATTAAGATTTTTGAAAAATGTATATATATCAACGATAGCTATCAAATTTGATTTCATTGAATATATTCACTAAAACAAATCAATTAGAAGCTAAAAATATTGGCGGCACGTGTTTACAATATCCCCAAATAAAAAAATCGCAATGAAATTTATAGTATAGAGATGGTGTTTCAATATGAGATGATTTTTTGTTTGTTATTTTTTATAAATTCTATTCGACATTTCTTTCATTTTTATCCTTTTTAGCCACATTAAAAAAATATATAAAAAATCCGTAGTTTTAATTCTATAAGTTGTATTATAGTTTTTTGATCATTATCATGCTTAAATAAATATTAATTTGACTTAAAATTTAACTCGTTATATATTATTTGTACTTATTATTGGTTTGTTCCTAAATTTCATTATGTTTTTATTTTTATGAAAATTTGAAGTTTTTTTTTAACACAATTATATTATTTATTGAATTTTAATTATTATTTCATCTAACAACTCCTTATTAAATTCATTGTGCACTTAATGCGCAAGGGTATACTAATATATATATATATATATATATATATATATATATATTGCATGATAAATCAAAGCAATCAGATTATGCTTTTAAATGCTAGCTGTTTTTCTGGTTTTTTGCATGTACGATGATAGTCTGAAAATGATTCCAAGAATACACAAGAAAACAAGAAAACGAACCCTTACATTTCCGATTATATCAAATTATACATCTTGCCCTAACCAAACTTGAATAATTGGGTAACAATAGAGCACTCAAAATTGTTGAAAGAGTATAACTCCATGAATTTACGCACACAAGCACAAGCACAAACACAAACACACAATCCTCATTTCACTCACACAAACACAGATGTGTGTGTGTGTTGATGGGGATATATTGTGAACAAGAAAACTTTTATCTTGTCATCTTCAAGACCAAGGGTGGTCTTCTCTGTAGTGGAATCAATTTAAATTTTATTTTCAAAGATTTGATTTCGAAAATTCGTCGCTGACTCGTATCTTTAAGTCAAGTCATATAGTCCCATCTGTTTTATTTATGATATTGTTGATGAAAATAACACCTATCTCTATGATCTTATCTCTCTCTCTCTCTCTCTCTCTATATATATATATATATATATATATTCGAAATTAAAAGCATATGTGCATTTTGGTTCAATTTGACCTGGGAAATTTTGGGACAAATTTCATTTATTCACACCATTGGATTGTGGGGCTTAGAAGACGCGTGCAGTGTTTTTGAGGAGCAAGTCAAATATTGAATAATCAAAATTTTTAAAAAAGATTTTTTTTTCTTATTGTTATTTTTCTATGAATAATGAAAAGGGCAATGCTCATTTGTTAATCGGTTCTGTCTTTTGGTAAAAGATGAAATATTTTATATATATATATATATATATATATATATTTGCGATAATGACTAATGGGCAACAAGTGTTGTTACTGCCACCAGGCCTTTCGGTGAAGAAGAGAGAGAGAGAGAGAGAGATTAGTGAACACGGCTACTTTGGGCCAAATGGCAGCGGGTTATGGGATAATTGACCAAAAAGACGTGCAAAAATTGTCCACTAAAACAACATGAATGGGTGTATTTTCATGTTATATTTGGGATATAATTGATTGGGAATTATGCCAATAAACTCCTAAAGATTTTAAAGCAATGGATTTCATAGGTGTGGGATTTTGTAAGTTTATTCGATTTGTAATTATTATAATTTTAGGAATAATGTATTAATACAATCTTGTTTAATTAGTTTTTGTTGAATTTTTTATGATAAGAAATTTCACCAACTTTTTTTTTTTTCGAAAATGGAAAAAACACAAAACAACAAATAAAGAACAGCCTACAAAACAGAAATGACATAATCAGGGATATCATAGTCCCCTTCAATTGAACACGTCGCTAATCTTGCTAAAGTATGCGCTGCTTGATTCCCCTTACGACGAATAAACCTGAACTTGCAACTCCTTAAATACCCCACTATATCGTGTATGTCCTGAATAATATTGCCCACACAAGAGTAGTCCATTTCAAAAGAAGCGAGTTTGGACACCACCGATAAACAATCCCCCTCCAGTTCCACAAACTGCCAACCTCGCTCCAACGCCAAACGCACCCCATCCAGCGCCGCCAAAGCCTCAACATACTCCGGTTCAAAAAGGCCCTCCACATGTTGCACTCTCCATCCAACAACAGCCCCATCTGATCGACGAGCCACAACCCCGGTTGCCACCGCCTGTTGGTTAGCGAAGACTGCCCCATCAAAATTTATACATATGTACGGAGATGATGGGGCATGCCAAGTATCACTTCCCTCAGGCAGCTGGTCCGGGGGATTTAAAAAATTAGCAACACAGAAAGCCCCGTAATACGAACGAGCAAACCGTACCAACTCTAAAGGCTCCATCGAATCGGATTCCATCAAACGCCGATTCCTGTTCCACCATAAACTCCAAGCCAAGGTAGCAAACAGAGCCCTCTCATCCTTATCCAACTCCTGACACACCCCCCTAATCCACTCTTCTGGACCGTCCATCCATCCCCCAATAACCCTCCATAGTAGATCAGACATACACCAGACTTGACGCGAAAAAGGACACCTAACCATAGCATGTTCAATATTTTCCTCCAAACTTCCACACATAGGACATCTAAACTCACCATTCAACTTCCTCCTAACCAAATTATACGCTGTTGGAAGAACATTAAGACAGACCTTCCAGACAAAAATCTTAACCTTCGGAGGTACGTGTAAGTGCCATAAGAAGAGCCACGAACCCGATGCACTTTGGCCGGACACCCCTCTCAATCTTCGCGAACGCAACTCCTGAGCCAAGTGATAGGCCGTCTTGACAGAGAACCTCCCATTCTTAGTATAATGCCAAATCACGGTGTGCAACTGCCCCCAATGGAATACGTAAAATAACCTCTGCGTCTGCCTCGACAAATGTCTGTCGTACCAAGTCGGCATCCCACTTTGGCCACTGATAAAGCCTCAATTGTGAAATAGTGTGCAAAAAGAAATAATTTTACATCAATTTTTGAAGGCATTTCAGTAATTTCATAGGCCAATTTTGTAACGCCAAACTGAAATCCATAATAAGCACTCCTCATGAGAATTACTTAATAACTCACATTGCGGATTTCAACCCTGGCTTGGATTACGAGCCGTGTCAGCTCATAAGACAATCCAATCACAATCAAACGGGCATTAGAGGAATTACAAGGCCTCATAACCCATGAAATACTGTAATCAAATATGTCCTTGAGTACCGTTTGTTTTGACAAAAAATACCTTTCAAATTAGAAATCATATTTTTTTTGCAATCTAACCACATTGAAATTTCAAGTTTTACATTTAAAATTCCCTTACAAACATAGATACTTCAGTCACTATAAGAAAAAGTAATATTATTGATAAGATTAAAAAGTAGCTATATAAAAGTTGTCATCAATAATTGTATAAAGTAACAATACATTCTATTTTGTCACTAATTAAGTTTTTTTTGTGACAATAATTTTTATATTGTCACAATATCACTCAATGGTGACAAGAAGTAACGTTTTAGTTGTCACTATTAATAATTAGTAATACACCTATAGTGACAACTTGATGACAATAAAAATTATTATTAGGATTTTGTGACAAGATTACATTGCTGCAAAGTTGTCACAATAGGTATGACACTAATTATCACTTTTGCACTATGTTGCTACCTTTTTACAATAAGTTGTCAATATTGACATTGTGCATACTATATTTTGTGATAACATTAATTTATTATCACCAAATATAAATAATTAACGATAATTTTTTGATTATCACTTATTATATTATCATAAATTTATTCATTTTCTTGTAGTGAGTTTCTGCAATAAAATTCCTTATTTGTATGTCATTTTCTATCGAGCAGATCATTTTAAATGTTTACTTAAATGATACGAATTAAGCAATAACATTACAGTTTTACTTGGATAAATGAAATAAATAAAGTATAAATATACATTATTTATCCAATTATTCAGTGTATTGTACTTAATATACTTAAATTTGGTTTAGAGTTTAGGGTAAAAATTAAATACAGATCAGCATGCATTATACATCAAAAGTAGAAGTTCTTTCCCTACTGGAATTTACGTTGGGGATAATCACATTCAGTACCCTTAAGGTTTATCGTAATTATACCAACCACCCCTATAAATTTGAAAATTACACCAATTGGCCTTGACGTTTATAAAAATTTTACACTTCGCTCCATCTATTGACTCAATTGACTATTTTTGCTACACCGCGAAGAAAAATAAATGAAAATTTTATGTAACCCTTTAGATTTGTCGTTAATATCTTGACCAATTTTGTATGACAAACATACCCTCCTACACATGATATGTATCTTAGAGAACTGTTGTTATAATACAATCAAACTTAAATAGATTTTTTTGTAATACTATTGTAATCCAAAAATAGTAGCATTCACAAAGATGAAAATGGATATGTGGCTGTAAGAATGCTAAGAGTCTTGATTGTATCTGTGTCAATTACACCTTTTCACTTTTCAGATAAATAGGAGGGTAATATTGATCATTTCAAAAAATGGTGATTAGTGTAATTTTCAATTTTACAAGGGTAGTTTGTGTAATTACCCCAAACCTAAGAGATACTTAGCGCAAATATCCCTTTCAATTGATTAATTTCATATTCTTTGTAATTAATTTTTCAATAGAAAATCCACTTTTTTCAAGTATATTTCTATATTATTTTAAGGTCTTTGACATGTTATATTTACATCAAATAGTTAGATGTAAGGGCGGGCGTTTTAGGTCGGGTATCGAGTGATTTCAGCATGAGTACCCAATCTTGAAACAGTATATTTGGGACGGGATTCGGGTAGAGAAATCCTACCCGAACTCCCGATAAGGTACCGAATTTATAAAAAACAATGTTGAATTACCCAAAAGCCAAATCAAATTCTCTTACCTCACTCTCTCTCACCTCGCAACGACTAGCTGACGGGGCTAAGGTTTGGGGCAACTAGCAAGTAAATTTCATACATTTCCTCCCTTTCTTTTTCATTTCCGTACCAAACTTTGAGAATTTTATACAAATTTTTGTGATTTGAGTGTAAGTTGGTGTATTGGTGAATTTTAACGGAATTGTGGACCATTTGTCAAATGTGGGACTCCAAACTTTGACATTATGTTATTTAAATATGTTGGGTTTTAATTTTGTTATTTCTTATTGTTGATTGCTTGTTATTTAAAGTTGTTTTTTTAAATAATTGAACAACAAAAAAACTAACTTTTGGGGTACTTGAAAAAATCGGGATGTGATCGGATAGCTAAATTAGCTACCCAAAATTTCTAGTACCCAGCCTAAAATCCCCAAATTCCAAAATCCCGTCCCGATGCCCACCCCTAGTTAGATGAACGACATACGCATATTGACACTGCGTTTGGCAGCGGAAAGAAAGTAGAGAGAAAAGAAAATGAGAGGAAAAAAAACGAAAGTAAAGAAAATTGGTGGATTTAAATTTTTCACAGGCATGTTTGGTTGAAAAGAAAATAGATGGAAGGAAAATAAAAATTTATTTATTTTCTTTTATTTGTTTGAATGAAAAAAAGGAAGGAAAGAAAATAATTTTTGTACTAAATAATAAATATACTCTTATCTTATTATAAATCATAATTATGTTATGAGTTCATGTATTAAAATAATTTAATAAAATTAAAATAAATAAAAATAATGTAAATAAAATATATAAATTAATATAATGAAATATTTGTTTACATTATGTCAAATGACAACTACAATCTTATATAATTATAAATATAATTAAGTTATAAATATAATTATATCGTAGATAATTTAATGAAAATAAAATTAAAAAAATATGTGAAATATATTTTTAATGTATTGTATAAATGAACACATCGTATTTGTTATTTAAAAAAATGCAATGATCTATACCAGTACAAGATGTTATATCATTCAAATACCTAATTACACATATGAACAATTTTAGAAATTTTATTTTATAGAGATCATTACATTATTTTCCTCTCATTTCTTGTCTGATTTAGGTTGGAAAAAAAAAAATCAATGGATCCCATACTTATTTTTTCATCATCAATTTATTTCCTTTCGTTTCCTTTTTTTCCCACAACCAAATAAAGAAAAATATACGTTTTTCTTTCAATTTTCTTCATTTCCCTCCACTTCTTCCTATTTTCTACCTTACCAAACAAAATCTTAGTGTTCTTTTATCTTAGTTTGACACCAAGAAATGAAGTATATATACCTACTTATGAAAATTTAACCGTAAAAAATCTTGTGTATGCTATAAAAGTAATAAAAAAAAAAAGTCACTTTCGATTGACTGATAAATGTTGTTATACTCAAAAAGAAAATTTCAAGCGGCAACAGTATACTTCGAAACAATCCTGCTATGTATTTTCATGCTCTCCAAGAATTTTCTTGGGTTCCTCTTGGTGGCCTGCCTCTTATTCATTGCTCTCTTTTTGTTAATTAAAAATCAAATTAAATATCCTCAGACACAATTTCGTGGAATCATCTTGGAAACTCTGTCCGTTATGGTACATCATATATCATGCATATTTGTCTTCATTTCTCCCTCTAATTTTCCGCAAAAAAATTCTACCTTTTTTAGGCGTTCTTCTTGTTTATTGTTGTTCGATATGAACAAACAGCTTTCTGGGCAAAAGACTTCAAGTCTTCGTAGGTAACCCAAGTCAGCTTTCTTGTTCTTGAGCTCAAAAGGATTTTATTTTTTATTTTTTTTCCTGAGATTGAACTCTGGTTGACTTTTATGGTCTTTGTGTAGTTATAGAAAGGATATGGTGGAAACCCAAGAAGTCGCATTTTGTATTTCTGTGCTTTAATTAGAAATCTATAACTTGTAATATGGGATCTGCAAATCATACCATATCGATTCTTAGCTTTTTCTTCTTTTTTTTTTTTAATTTTATTTTTTTTTTATAATTAGCATAATATGGATTCAGAGAATCTCTGTTTGGTTGAGAAGAATTGGGACTGCTTTGAGGTCATTTCTTGAATGTTATTTTGATTTGTAATGAATTTCAGTGACTTGGAGTAGAAAAAGCCTTTATTGCTGGAGTTAACTTTTACGGGTCCTCTTATTCTGGCCACTTAGTTTCTTTCATGGTTCTTTTGTGAATTGTTGAGATGTGATTATATGGTTGTTTTAAGTGGTGATCATGGCTATTGTATCCTGAGTAGGCATTTTGAGGCTCTGTAAATGAGACCGTGGGGGGCCTATTCAACGAAAGCTGAGACGGGCTGTTGAGTTTGGCGCTGAAAATGGTAATGGATGTGGTAACTAACTCATCTCTAGGTCCAGTAATGGAAGTCCTCTCTCAGACGATAGAGGCCATAATCGAGATAGTAATAGCTTCGGAAAAGGTCCTCATTGAGAAGAAGAGCTTCGCGGAGCTTTCATCTTACTTAGACAGACTCATTCCCCTCTTGCGCGAACTCAAAACCAAGAAAGACATCACTTCTTCTGAAGGGTTGAGAAATTTCATGGATATTTTAGACCGGGAAACAAAGAAGGCCAATAAGCTAATAAGGGAATGCAGTGAGAGAAACCGCTTTTATCTCTTTGTGAATTGTCGCTCGATCACTAAGAAGATTGAGGATATTACTAAAGAGATCAGCCGTGCCATAAGCTGCATCCCATTCGCCTCTCTAGATATTTCATTAAAGATTCAAGAAGATATTGCTAATCTAGTTAGAAACATGGAAAATGCTGAGTTTAAAGCTGCAATGGCGGAAGAGGAAATTTTGGAGAAAATAGAGTCAGCCATTCAAGAAAGGAACATCGTCGACCGTACATACGCTAATAGTTTGTTGGTTTCAATTGCAAAGGCTATTGGGGTCTCAACCGACCGTTCGGCTTTAAAAAAGGAATTGGATGAGTTCAAGGGCGAAATAGAGAATTTGCGTCTGAGGAAGGACGAGGCTGAGGCAATGCAGATGGATCAGATAATTGCACTGTTAGAAAGAGCTGATGCAGCCTCGTCTCTTGAAGAAAGACAAAAGAAGTATCTAACCAAGAGACAATCCCTAGGTGTGCAGCCATTAGAGCCCCTCATGTCATTTTATTGCCCCATTACAAAAGAAGTTATGATGGATCCTGTGGAGACCCCATCGGGGCACACTTTTGAGAGGAGCGCTATAGTGAGGTGGCTGTCTGAGGCGGAATTACCATTGTGCCCTCTGACATCAACCCCTTTGGACATATCATTGCTGAGGCCTAATAAGACACTGAGGCAGTCTATTGATGAGTGGAAGGAGAGGAATACTATGATCGTTATTGGTTCGTTGAAATCTAGATTATTCTCAGAGGATGAGGATGAGGTGGTCCGTTGCCTTGAACAGCTGGAGGCTCTTTGTGAAGAGAGAGAAATACATAGAGAGTGGTTGATTTTGGAGAATTATATACCAAGTCTTGTTGAGCTTCTTCGTGTGAAGAATCGGGATATCAGGAGCCGAGCGCTTTCCATACTTTGCTTGCTGGCTAAGGACAATGACGATGCTAAGGTAATCGTTTTAGTTTTATCAGTTCTAGTTCAATATTTTTAATCACAATTATGCCTATTGATTGGAATACCGGACCCTTTGTGATGCATTCTTGCAGGAACGAATTGCTAAAGTCGAGAATTCCATCGAACCAATTGTTAAGTTTCTTGGACGTCGCATTGGGGAAAGAAAATTAGCTGTTACGTTACTGTTGGAACTCTCAAAATGTGAATCAGTACGTGGCTGCATAGGGAAGGTTCAAGGCTGCATACTTCTTCTTGTAACAATGTTAGGCAATACTGACCATCAAGCTGCCACAGATGCAAAGCATGTTTTGGACAATCTTTCCTACTCTGATGACAATGTTATCCTCATGGCAAAGAATAATTATTTCACATATCTGCTGCAACGTCTTTCTTCAGGTATATATGTTTCTTTAATGATGTTCGGTATGTTAAATCTTATTTATTGAACGACCGTCTCATCTGAAAGCTTAAATTATTGGAGAGGATAGACATTTGATATTATCTCTGACATGCCCCCTCACGTGACTCTTTTACATAAATAGGTGCAGTGAACTTTTGTTTGGCTTGGCTCACACCATATTGAACGACTGTCTAGTTTAAAATTGTAAAGTGTTTGAGATGAGAAACATTAAATATTTAATTTCTCTGGTAAATTTGATGTCTCTTTGACAGGTTCTGATCATGTTAAGATGACAATGGCAAGAACCTTGGGGGAGATGGAATTGACGGATCATAACAAATCATCCTTAGTCGAAGGTGGTGTTTTAGATTTACTTCTTGTTTTAATCTCGCATGATGATGTTGAAATGAAGATCGTGGCCGTTCAAGCTCTTCAGAATCTTTCGAGCTTAAAAAAGAACGGACAGGAGATGATCAAGAAAGGTGGGGTCCATCCATTGTTGGACATTCTCTACCGCCAGACGTCATCACAAAGGCTCCGCGAATTGGTAGCAGCTACTATTGCCAATCTTGCTACATCTACTATACCTGAGGAAGGGTGTGATTTGATGCCTGTTTTCATGTTGGCATCCGATGAGGAAATTTTCGAACTTTTTTCTTTCATTAATCTGGCGGGTGCAGATCTGCAGCATAACATTCTCCGAGCTTTTCACGCCATGTGTCAATCTCCATCTGCTAATATTGTCAAATCAAAAATAAGAGAGGTAACAAGTTTTGATCTTTTTAGTTTACGCTCTAAGGACACAATCATATGGAAAAAAGTTTCATGCACCGCATGCTAAAAACCGAAGAGTGATTATTAAGATGTTAGCATCATATAAGTTCCACTGTTGATGTGACTTAACCATGATCTTCTGGTATTTAACACTCAGTGCTTGAAAGAATATCCCGAATCATATTGATGCTCAACTTTTTTTTTTCCTCATTGATCGCCTTCCACAGTGCTCCGCTGTGCAGATGCTGTTTCGGTTGTGTGAGGTTGAGGATGTCATTTTACGTGCAAATGCCTTACACCTGTTATGTTGCTTGATTGAAGACACTGACGAATCCACAATCGTGGACCTCATCTCACAAACTTCAATTGAAACCTTGCTCAATATCATCAAAACTTCTAACAATGAAGATGAGATTGCCTCTGCATTGGGTGTAATTGCCAACCTTCCAAAGTCCACTCAAATCTCTGATTGGCTATTGGAATCCGTAAATCTCCCCAGAATTTTCCGGTCCCTCCCCGACAGTAACCACAGCATTCACCAAAAATCTCTCTTCATAGAAAATGCCATGGGGGCCATATGCCGTTTGACCGTCCCAACGAGTGTGCAATTACAGAAGAAAGTAGCTGAAGCCGGCGTAATCCCTGTTTTGGTGAAATTTCTGGACGTGGGGTCTGCCTTAACAATACAACGGGTGGCCATTTCTCTAGCTCAGCTTTCAGACAGCTCCCCTAGGCTGACTAGGCAAATCTCGAGACGTCAAGGTTTTTGGTGCTTCTCTTCCTTACCAGAATCTGCTTGTCCCGTCCACCGTGGACTTTGTACTATAGAATCTTCATTTTGCTTATTGGAAGCCGGGGCAATCCAACCGCTTGTACGGGTCCTCAGCAACCCGGACCCAGCTATCTGCGAAGCTGCTTTAGATGCCCTCTTGACTTTGATAGACAACGAGATGCTGCAAAACGGGTGCAAGGTGCTGGCCGAAGCAAACGCCATGCCTGTTATCGTGAAATTACTTAGCTGCCCTTGTGCCCATTTGCAAGAAAAAGTGTTGAACTCTTTGGAGAGGATCTTTAGGCTGGTTGAATATAAGCAGAAATATGGAACTTCAGCTCACATGCTTTTGGTGGACTTGACACAAAGGGGTAACAGTAGGTTGAAATCTTTAGCTGCTAAAGTTCTTGCTCAGTTAAATGTGCTTCATGATCAATCTACTTTTTTCTAAAGGTTTAAAGCACTTGTTTTTGTATATATGTGTTTTTTTTTTTTTTGAAAATTCTGCATTCTTTCTTATAGAAGCCTGGCTGGTTAATCACTTTTTTTTAAGTGGGATTATAGAAAGCCATTGTGGATTGCCCATTAGCGAAAAAAACCAGGTTGTTTTAGATCATAGTAAAATTCTTTTTGTAGTTGATAATAATTAGTGTTGCGTTTGTAAGATGACTGTAGCGTATATTCGCAAGATTTTATCAGTTCAACAGAGAACTACTATTTGCACATTTCAGGACTCGGACGGTGCTTCTGTTTTTGCCCCCCATATGATTAGAGGGTTTTTGGATAGCTTTATAAAAGCACTTTTAGTGATTTTGGCTAAAACTAAGCAGTTTGGAGTGTTTGCAGTATTAGCTTTTGCTAAAGTTAACCTGGAAAAGGCCAAAAACCATGAAGCAGCCGTGGAGGTGCTTTTTAAGTGCTTCTAGGCATTTTCGTAAATATATTGAAATACATTATTAGAACAGGCTTATGTAACCTGAGAAAGGACATACAAACGAAGAAATACATCTCTTCATCTACGTGAATCACACATCTGAGACATCATACCACTGCAGAGAGAGAGAGAGAGAAAGGAGCCATTCTTCAGAAAAGATCATGCTTTCTTTACTTTCATTCTCAATCTTGTCCTCCTCCTACCGACGAACTTAAGAACTTCGTCTATCAGAATGACCGGCGCAGACACCAGAACGACAAGAAGCCACTCATTCAAACTCAGAGGAACTATACCGAACACGTTTGCAAGAAATGGGACGTAGAGGATCAAACAATGCAGCCCGAGAGAGACCACCATGGCCACGAGAAGCCAAGGATTTGTCCACGGTGGCATCTTGATCAAGCTGTTGTCTTCGGAAAGCGCATTTAGGGAGTTGAACATTTCTATGGCAACTAGCACGGAGAGCGATAGGGTCATTGGCTTTACTTTGCCGGTGGAGAAATAATCGCACGGGTTGGAGAAAGTGATCAGGCGGCCACCGTGGACTGTGAATGGAGATGCCGTGAAATTGGACCATGATGGGCATTCCCCCCAGTTCCGAAGCTGAGATAGAGTGACGAGCGTATGGCCATCATTTGCTAGGTTTAAGCCGAGGAACGACGCATGGGTGTACCATAAGATGAAGACTCCAACGGTTGCAACGCCAATGTATGAACCAATCACCTGACAAGTGCATGCACGTTTATCAAAAGACTTGGATGATGTCATCAATATGCGTAAAGTGCAATTTGCAAAATTTACTAAAATCTAAATGGTGAAATCGTCCAACTATGTGTAATGAGCTACGCAAGCGAAAGGGGAGGTATGTGTAATTTTGAAATTAAGATGACAAAAATTTGTGTCGCTACTAATAGTAGCCGGGGAAGGTGCATGCTGTAGCTATTTCAAAAAGCACACAAGCGTATTGAAGTACTCAAACTTAATAGAGGTTTAAAAGAACTAATAACAAGAACAAAAAAATTAAACGGACCATATATTGGAAGAGAATCCAAGAGTTAATGAGAGGATCATTGCTCTTCCGGGGCGGTTTTAGCATGATATCAACATCAGCAGGATTAAATCCGAGGGCTGTTGCAGGAGGTCCGTCTGTGACCAAATTGACCCACAAAAGCTGCACGGGTATCATACATTCCGGTATACCGAGAGCAGCAGTCAAGAATATGGATATCACCTCTCCAACATTAGATGAAATCATGTATCTGAAAATGAAAAATATTACAGAAGTTCTGTTTAGCAACTTTAAACTAAAACTTATGCTACCAAGTGCAAATAAAGCCGAGTCTTTTTGGCGTTATGTACCTGATAAAAGCTTTCATGTTATTGTAGATTGAACGGCCCTCTTCAACAGCCGACACAATCGTGCTGAAATTATCATCTGCCAATACCATATCTGATGCTTCCTTTGCCACCTAAATATACATAGAGCGATATTTCATGTATTTCTTTAGAATTCAAAATTTGGTCCCCCGCCCCCCAAAAAAAAAAAAAGTGGTGCAAATATCTGTTATGTTTTATGAAAAACTCAATCTCCTCCCTGAAAGTAAGACATAGTTCGCTTACCTCGGTTCCGGTAATCCCCATGGCTATTCCAATATCAGCAAGTTTCAAAGCGGGTGCATCATTGACTCCATCTCCAGTCATTGCAACAATATCCCCCATATCTTTGAGCATCCTCACAATATCTTGCTTGTGTCTAGGTTCAGCTCTAGAAAAGACCTTTCCTCCGGGCTTCGACAAAATATCGATTTGTTGAGAAGGCGAGAGGGCCATGAACTCTCTACCTGTGAAACTTCTTCCTTGGAGATCTTCGCCTTTGGAAAATAACCGAATTTCCTTACAAATGGCCTCAGCTGTGGACTTATTGTCCCCGGTTATCACCATGACCTTGATTCCTGCTCCTCTGCAGTCCTCAATTGCTTTGTGAACTTCCTCGCGTGGAGGGTCCTGTGATTTATAATTTTTTTTTTATTAACAAAAAATAGATTTTCAAATCACTTGCATAACGCATAAGACATAATATTCAATATTTCTGATGCCCCTCACATGTTGGCCCGACTTTAGTACCATACTGTATTATCACCTCATCTAAAAGCTTAAGTTGGTAATGAATATTTGACATATCTAACATATATAGATTTGGATAGCATGACGAAAGATACTCACCCTTATACCAACCACTCCTACAAAAACTAGGCCACTTTCTATGGATGAATAGCAAGAAGGATCAAGCAACTTCCGGTGGGCTGGGTGGCTCTCGGTATGGTAGTCCAAAAGCTCTCCAAGATCATCTTTATATGCCAAGCCTAAGCACCGTAAACCCTTTGAACTCATTTCCAAGAGCCTTAACAGCAACGACTGTCTACAGTTTTCATCAATGGGGAAAGTGGATCCATCTGCAAGTTGCACATGCGAACTACGCTCCAATAAACTCTCAACAGCACCCTGCACAAGTTATTAAAAAAGAACATATTGAATACCACTATCAAAGATTCCAAATTTGTAATGAGAACCCATAGCATCTTTTTGTTAAAACAACCACAGTTACCATTTCGTAACTCGAAATTTGCTGACCTATTACTACTTTTAAATGGACAGATTTACCTTGACAAGAAGCCGATTGGAACCATTTGGCTTGCGGGCAATAACACTCATCGATTTTCTGACACGATCAAATTCCAATGTAGCAACTCTTTTCGATCTTTTTGTCCACCACTCACAACACTCTGAAGTGAACAAAGATGTTAAAGAATAAATTACCCCAGAAGCAGCACAATAAAACAATGATAAAGATGAAATGACAGGCATATGGTTACTCACCCAACCTAACCGTGTTCCTATCAATCAAAAAATTGGACAAAAGCTTCGAATAACGAGCTTTTTCCTTAACCTCAATATACGGAACTCCCATCTTTTCAACCAAGACCATGAGAGCAGCTTCAGTGGGCAATCCAGTGGCTCGAAACAAACGACCATCAGTAAACACCCCAGCATCATTACAAACTGCACAAATCTCAGCCACTGATTGCAAATTTGCATCCATATTATAGCAATTCCAGTCCGCTATCCCTCCATCCTTAGGATCATATGTCGTCCCTTCAACATGAAAAACATGGCAGGCGCTACTCTTACCCCCCAAGGTAAAGAACTCCGTCGCAGCCATCTGGTTGGTCGTCAATGTCCCCGTTTTGTCTGAACAAATCACAGTCGTGCATCCCAACGTCTCCACACTAGGAAGCTTCCGGACAATCGCATTCTTTTGAGCCATTTTCCTCGTACCTAAGGCTAGGCATGTGGTAATTACCGCAGGGAGCCCTTCAGGGATCGCGGCCACCGCAAGGGCGATAGCTATTTTAAAATAATAAGTGCATTTATCAAAAGAAAATTGGAAATCCGAAGGCCAGCCGTCCTCAATCTCCCATGTGAGAAAGTATTTATAATTGATCATCCACACAATGAGGCAAACGAGGCCTATACAGGTTGTAAGCCTATTACCAAATTCATCAAGTTTCTTCTTTAAAGGGGTTTCATTTTCCTCCAATGACGCTTCATGTATTTGTGTTTGAATCTTGCCAATTTCAGTGGACATGCCAATGTTCACAACAATACATACACAACTACCATTAACAACCGTTGTGCCAGCAAAGACCATATTTTCCTTAGCCTGCAACTCGCAATCATCCAAGAAAACAGGGTTTGTCCCCTTTAGGACAGGCATTGCCTCCCCTGTAAGAGAACTCTGCTCAACTCTTAAAGTTGAGGTTTTCAGGACAGCAACCCTCATGTCAGCCGGGACTTTATCCCCAACCCTTAGTTCAACAATATCGCCTGGGACAAGCTCGCGGGCGGGTAAATCTGGTACCAAATACCCATTCCTCAACACCTTACCAGACTCACATTGCATATCCTTTAAAGCTTCAAGGGCTTTCTCAGCATTTCCCTCTTGCCAAACTCCAATGATAGCATTGAGGATTAATATCAAGACTATGACAAAAGGCTCCACGTACGCTTCCAACCCCAATTCATGACCTTCATTTTCTTGCAGGCAAGCAAGAACAAATGAAATGACTGCTGCAATAAGAAGGATTTTGACAAGCATATCATCAAATTGCTCCAAAACAAGTCTCCACAAGGGCTTTCCCTTTTCTTTCTGAAGCTCATTAAATCCATAGATCTCTCTTTGTCTCTCCGCCTCTTGGGTGCTCAAACCCTTGTCTAGTTTCACTTTGTACTCTTTCAAACACTGCTCAACAGACCATTGCCATGCCTTGAATGGCTTTTTTTCATCAACTACTTCTTCCATTAGGAAATAAAACTCTCTCCCCCTAGATAGAACTCCACCAAATTTTACACAGACTTCACGCTCCTACAATAAATTAGTGAAGAAAGTAATTAAACGGCCGCATCCTAATTAAGAGACAGAGAGAAAAATAAATGATACAACAGAAAAAAAAAAAAAAAAAGGGTATACATATATACTTAATTTGGACAAGAGATAACCATTTGATTATATGAAAAAGATTTATGTTAACACGTGCTCATCAATTTAAACAACCAACCACTAAAACGCAATAATTCTGCCTTTATCAACTTAACATTATGAGTGCTTAAGCTTTATTACAACCGCAACCAACTCCGGAGGGGAACAGTAGTAAACAAACGGAGTCAAGAAAGACAACAAATTCCCAGAAAATCACCACGATTCTCAACATTCCAAAACATTATAACATAAATATTGCATGCAAGAACAGAACAGGGAAAAAAAAAAGAAAAAAAAAGCATAACAAAGCAAGAAAATTTAATTTGCACTTCAAGATTTTAAGATTTTTCAACTCACTGTAAGCAAATAGCAGACCCCATGAAAAAAGGTAAGATCTTTCGCAAATGCAATCAAAACCCAATTCACAGAAGCGAAGAAATGTACCTAAGAATGAAGAAAAAGTCGATGGCTTTAAGACAAAGCAACAACGAATAAGTGCTTTTGAAATTTATTTACAGTTATGAATGCAAAAAAGAAAACTAAAATACTAGGAATTCTTGTGGAAGATTATCGTTAGATATTCCTTTGTTCCAAAAGAATCTGACTGGAAAAAATTATTTGGTCTATTAACTCTATTTTATTCAAAGGGGGGTTGCAGTTGCCTCAAGCAAAAAGGTGATTTTTATTTGAATTTTTTGAGTTGTTTGCTATACCTTTTTTTTTTTTTTTTTAGTTGTTTGCTATACCGTAATAAAAGTGTATTTCTACTTTTTGTTAGTGGAGTAATATTTGATAGATTAATTTTTTTTTTAAGTAGATAAAAAAAATTAAAAATTAAAAACAGTTATAAATTATTATTTTTATTTTTTAATATTTTATAATTATTTATAAATTAATAATCTCACGTTGAAGCACTTTTTAACTTTTTTTTTCCTAACACTCTAACTAATTTTCTTTCTAATTTTCACTTTTTTTTTCAAACATTACCTATTTTTATTATTCAATTTTATTTTTAATTTTTTCCACAATTTCAACTTTTCGAAAAATAAAAATTTCTAAAAACACCCCCTATATAGCTATTCCTCTATTTGAACTGCTTTTTTTCATTTGTTCGACTCCATTTAAAAAGAAAAAAAAAAGATAAATTAAAGCGGGATAAAGAAACTAGATTACTACTTTGAGACTCACCTAAAGCTACTTCCATTTTCCATTAATTGTTACTTCCTTTTCATATTATAAGTCTGTTTATTTTTACACAAATTAAAAAAGTTTTAATAGAATGTTCTCCTAGATAAATTTAACTCTATGTCTTAAATACGGATTGAAAACATAAGTTGTATAATAATTATTATTATTTCTATTTCATATTATATCTCTTTTTTTTTTAAATATTTGTCGTTTACAAAAACAAGGCAATATTTAATGTGTTTTTTTTTCTAAATTTACGCTCACATATAACAGTATAACACTCACATAATCTTCCTAATTATTCTACAGCTTATATTTTCATAAAATGACAAATATTCTAAAAGGAGACGGTGCCATAATTTTTTGTTGGGATAAGGAGATCAAATTTTTATAAAATATTAAAAATAATCTATGACTTGGGCGAGGAGGAAAAATTTTTAATTTTCCAAAAAAAGCATATAAATTGTAATTCAATACAAATTTCAAAGGGATAACTACTCCCTCTAGTCCTATCTGACTTTGTTCTTGCTTTTGAAATTGAATATATATATATATATATATATATATATATTAAAATGACAAATAATGCAAAAAAAAAAACATAGTATGTTTTCTCAAAAGTCAAAACAAAAGCAATCGAGTTTATATTATTCAAAATAATTTAAAATAAATTATCTTATAGTAATATATATGAAGAAAGTAGTTTAATTTCGTTGACTTTTCGTTTTAAGACGTGATCACGTATAAAAAGGAATCTGTGTAGTCAAATGGGTTACACTAAACAAACATTTTATCTGCAATTTTCGAATTTTTTATAGTATTATAGTATTTTTTTTGGGTGGGGGGGGGGGGGGGGGGGGGGAGTTATATATTGAGACATTATTAATAGCTCCAATGATCCTGCAAGAAGCTGTCATCTTGTTTTGTTTGTTGTTGTGTTTCTTGGTTTTCTTTTGTCTTAATTCACAATTGTTTCTTGTCCCTATATGTCATAATCCTATCCTATTACATATACACTTCAGGTTACACAAAACGTGAGTCAGAATAAAATGTTATATCCTTTTAAATGGTCTGATGAAAATTCAACCTTTTGCTAAAGTAAAAACTAAAGGGGAATGCAGGAGCACGGGTACGTCTTTCCACTATACAAAAGCGGGAAATTCTTTCATAAACATCATACGGATCAGAATCAGTCACGTATTATGTATTAAATTTTTTTATAAAATATATATAATATGTGGTTAAATTTGAGCCATATGATACATAGATGGGGCCCATATACCCGATCTATATAAGAATTTTCGTAGGAAAGCACACAAATTCCGATTTTTTGATAAAAAAGATGGCAAAAATTTGGCAGGAATTCCGTCGAAAAAGAGGAAATCCGCTGGAAATTGATTAAATATGGCCGTTGATTTATTTTTTTATTCTTTTTAAACTGCAATGGAATTCTCCGTCAAAAAAAATTGGCGCGTTTGTTCGTGCCACTATTTCCAGTAGGAATGCGACCGACATTCCGCTAAATTCTTGAATTTTTTGTTAGTCGGATTTCCATCAGAATCCGCACATTTTCCTCTAGTGTTCATGTGTAACTTTTTTGAAAATATTTATAAGTTTTGGAGTCATTAATTTTTTTTCATTAAATATTGTATGCTCTTTGGTAAATAATTTTTTAGCTTAAAATTACACAATTATGATTAAGGTGATCATCGAGGGTGGTCGAAGTGAATTCTTTTTATTTAAGTTTGCAATATTCGAGAAGAGGTGGATGAGGTTCATTAAGGGGTAAGTTCAAAGTAATTACAATGAAATGATGTCTTTATATTTTACTCTCGATGTGATTAGTAGATGAGCCAGAACCTTAGGATTGGAGGGTGTACTTACGAATTACGAATAATACAAATAATTAAATTAAAAAAAACAAGAAGTGCATAAAAATGGATGTTTTAAAAAATAATTGAGTTGATTATTCAAATTTAACTACATATATGTGGTATAATTTTAAATTTAAGAAGTACACGCGTACTTCTAAATTATATGTTGCTCGAACACTAAATATGATAAAATAAAATCAAACAATATAGCCTCAATATATAATAAGCAGCATGTAGACAATGGGTTGTTACGATATATCTGTGAATATTATTACTCATATATATATATATATATATATAACATTTTTAATCATTTTGTTACCTTTTGTTTATAACTTTTTTTTTTCTAAATTAAATATACAGCTCAATAGATGGCGACATTAGATTATTCATGGTCATTCATAATTGGCTTGGTCCACCATCTTATTAAAATCTTAAATTTGTCAAAAGATTAATGCACGACATGAAGAAGAAATTAGAGCCTCTTTCTTTTTGTATAGTAGAATAATCACAAGCACAATGAAAACAATAGCTTAATGAACTTATTAAAAAAAAAAAAGCTTTATGAGATAATTCATATTTTCATTATGCTAGTAATTAAGTTAAACTCCCAAAAAAAAAAAACAAAATGCAAAGAAAAAGAAGAAAAAAGCAATAGCAAAGCGTAATTATATTAAAGCGAAATATACCAGAAATATTTATATATATATATATATACATACACACACACACACACACTTATTAATCATCCCTGTAATTAATATGTGAAGAAGAAAAGCAGCAGCAGGATATAGAGAGGGTTTTAATACCTGAATCACGCCGGCGAACTTCTGATATATATCACAATAATGAGGCTTGTGTCAATGTATATTTATATGGATCAACGCATATCACAAATTTAAGCTTCAAACGAGACACACACACACACACTATATATATATATATGTATGTGTGTATGTATGTATATTTGTGATTGTGTGCGAAATTATGTGTACTACTAAACAAGATGTTGTGGTGCAAAACTGTACATGCATATGCACATATATATATAGCGGATATATGTATAAATTTACCGGTGATGATGTTCTCAAATATATATAAACTAATTTCGAATGCATATTAATCTCGTTGACTTGTTTAATAACACTAAAGTTATATGATGCCCTTGAACCATCTTGGAGTCTTCGCCTAATTTATTTATTCGCTAGTTTAGGACTACACATGTCGTAACAGTAAATTAATGAAAGTTTATGAATATAAGTCTCACCAATTGTGTATTAATCTATTTACACACTAGATGTTATTTATTGTATTTGATTTCTTCAGGGATGGGATCATAAACTTTATATACAGTTAATTTTAAGGGGCGGTGGGGGGGGGGGGGCGCAAGAATGAATTTTAATTATGATATATAAAAGGTGTTTTTTTTACATCTAAAAATGATATAATTTAAAATTTTAATAAAAATACTTGTAAAATATAATTAGATATAGAGGGTACTCTATATTAAAAAGAGAAAGAGAAAAATATACTAAATATATATGCGCATGGCATATGAAATTAGATTCGAGAAAAATTGCTCCTCACGTTGGTGCCTTAATTTAAGCCTTTTCGTGCTCAAAGAAAGTTCGAGGAAATTGCAGTGCGATAGCTCCTACACAAGACACACACACACACACACACACACATATATATATATATATATATATATATATATATTACTTGACATTGGTAAGCTGTCAGGCAATCACCATCATTGGTTACAAGCAATTATAGATGACAGATTTGTGGTGGGGATTCCTCTTCATTTTCAGCTTATTTTATTCATTAATTTTTTTTTGTGCCACAAACTACCTCGAAAAACAAAATCTATATTTCTTCAAATGGCGTAAATTAGTAGTTAAGTGTTGTACTGGTTTAATCAGAGTTCTCGTGCTCAAAATTTCAAATTCTGAAAATATAACTACTTTCATTGAGGAGAACAATACAACTAAATGGCCGAATCCGATTCGAATTCAAATTTAGTCAATGTCTATTCGAGTCGAGTCGAACATCAAGCGATCACCGATTAATGAATAAATTAAAATAAAATAAAATCTATGTGTGTATCATGTTATCACTAAAAGTCACTAACGACTACAATGTATCAATAAACACTAGGTAGTAATCAATTACGCTATCAAACCAATATGCCTCAGTTATTGATTGTGAAACATTTAATTTAAGTATTTATCAAAAAAAAAACATATAATTTAAGTAACTATGTATTAAAGTCAAGCTTATTAATATATTCATGCTTCCTTTTTTTTAATGTAAAATTATAACGCTCCTTTTGCGACAACGCAGAGCTAGGTAAACCATTTGATTTTCCAACTGAGAAAACAATGTTGATATTGTTACAATTTCATACTAATCGAAATTTTAGAAAACAAACGATATATTACCACTTAAAAAGTATTTTATTGCTATTTTTCACATTTAACAACTTCAAATTGGAGCAATTTGCTCTGTCATTTTAATTTTTTTTTTAGCACATTTCATTCAATTATATCAATAATTAATGTATTACAAATTAAACTATTTTGTCAGAAAACACACGAAAAGGAAATTACTATTATAAGCCCACATGTTTCGATAGAAAATCAAACAAAGACCTTAGCATCTTGCGTTTTCAACCTTGCTAGTTTATCTAGGCATTTTCGACACAATTTCGTCCATTTTAACGATTGGGATATACATTTACAAATATACATGTATACTGTATACGCATTCAGAATAGATAAGTCTTGAATAAACTTTAACTATAAGAAATTGGTGAGCAAATGTCATTAAATATCATGAAGGAATTCTTCGGAAATTTCGTCTTCATTTTCCCAAAGGAAGACTTCTAATCAGCTTGTTAATTAACTTACACGGCATCTTTAAATTCGACTTGGATTATGGTGTACATAATCATGCATAACTAATAGTGTCGCACATGTGATGCGTGTAAAAAAAATTAATATAATTTAATTACATTCTTAAATGTTTTTTAATTACTAATTTGTTAGGTGAGGTAATTTCAATAAAATAAAATTGATGCGATAATTAGATTTTTTGTCTCTAGAACCACTTTACATATCAAGAAGAGAGAATAAAAATTGTTTGGAACTCATGAAAATAAAGACATAAAGTTTTTGTAAGGTCTGTGTAGTGATATGCAAAATATTGTAAAATGTTGTTGATTCGAATGAATGATTCTGATAGAATTGGGGTATATTTATAATATACGAAATGTTGTGACCATTTGTTGAATAAGTGTAAATTGCATTTCCTAGACCACTACTTGCATCAATCTCCACAAGACCCACACTGAACCGCCCATCCGGATCCGGACCCGTTTTGTCTTGTATTTGGATTTATTTCAATCCAAATTTCAATTCAAACTTAGCCCAAAAATAATATACGTTAAGCAAGCTCAAGCCCCATGCCCAAACCCACTTGCCACACTAAGTCGAGCCGACCAGATGGTGGTGACGCTCTTGTGGGCCTTGCTCCGAATGAACTTGTATGTAGGCCCTTATCTGTTTTAAATTTTTGGGCTATATTAAATGACCAGTTTCCTTTCATTTTTTTTAATATGGGATGTCATTCTTAAATGCCTTCCCAATCATAGCTTCATTTATTTAAGCAACTAACTTTGACAATTAATTTATCATTCATATAAAATTGTACTTAATCGAGTGAATACATTATTTACATTTACTTTCGTTGTAGAATTCATTAATGTCAAATTGTCAATCATAATTACAAATTTGATTTGCAATCCACTTAAATAGTTTCTTAAAGATGGTCAAATTTCAACTTGCTAGGAATACAATTTCTAACTTGTGTTTTTTTTTATAAATATCAATTTTAAAAAAATATATTTTAATTTTTTTATTAAATTAATGATAAATGAAAAATAAAATAATTTCAAACAATAAAATCAGAAGACATGGATATATGTTTCAATTTTGTCATGATAAAGTTAATTATGAATATTTATTACCTATCTTTTATAAACATCATTTTACATTTATTTTCAACATCTTCAAGTTAATGATAACTAAGAAATAAAATAATTACAAAAATAAAATTATATGATAAGAAAGCAAACACACAAAAAGTGAAAAAAAATATTGCATAGTAAGAGAGAGAATCAATAGTGCCAAAATTAAAAAAAAATACATTGTAGTTGTTGTTGTTTGTTTGTTTGTTTGTTTTAAGAATAGAAAATATTGTAGTTTTTTCTAGTTCTTAAACTAGAAAAAACTAGAGAAAACGCCAAAGTTATTTTTAAAAATGGTTTTATTTTGAAAAATGAGATGTTTCCCATAAATATTTTAAAAAAAAGTTGACTCGAGCACGATACGTCAAATGCAGTTTCCTATTTTTCGTTTTTGAAAAGCGTAAAATGATTTAAAAATCGATGGGCCAAACAACCTCTAGACTTTTCAAATACTATACTATTGTTATTTATTATTTTTATTGCACTATATGTATAATTGTTGTAGACCTTGAATTACAATTTGTATCAACAATGCTACATAAAGAACACATCTCATTATTTATACATTTCAATATTGTTCAAATACACATATTCATTTAATCTGCACAACAATACATTTAA
>JAOWBU010000213.1:0-49512 GCA_026212405.1 Petrea volubilis
TCCCTTCATTCTTGGGAAGCGCCTCCGCCCCGAGGACGATGACCACCACCAACACCTCTCCAAGGATGACGTTACGACCGCTTCAGCCGCCATGGGACCCACTGTCGCCGCCGGAGGCTTCTGGGCTTTACCTGCCAGGCCGGACTTTGGCCAAGTCTGGAGCTTTGCTGCTCCTCCACCTGAAATGGTGGTTGCAGCCGCCGCCGCCTCGAATAATTCCCAGCAACAGCAGCAGCAGCAATCACATTCAGCTTCTTTGAGGTTTTTGCAGCAGCAACAGCCTTTGGGAATCGGAGAGGCCTCGGCTGCTAGGGTTGGTAACTACTTGCCCATAGCTCAAGTACAGGGACACCACCTCAATTTGCTGGCATCCTTATCGGGTCCTCCCCCTCAATCGTCTGAACAAAGAAGGGATGCAGATGGCAATTGAGAAAATTCACCTCTGGAGAACTGAACTTAGCTGTTGTCGTTTGTCGATGCTGATGCTGTTGTTTGGTCTTGTTAATGAATTATTGCCCGTTGTCAATATTGCATATGAATTTGTACCTTTAAGTCCTCATCAGTTGTGCTGCGTTTTCTGTTGGTTGGTTGCTTGTTGTGTTTTTGAAGAGACAAGACAGACAACTCCACTTCCCCGTTATTACTGCCTAGTTTGCCAGTCTATGTAGAATGCAGGTGTTTGCTTTTGTTAATGGCATTGTGGTTTTCATGTTCGTGATGCTGGTATTGATAAGTTCTATATCCAGTGTTTGTACTTAGACTTCAGAGTGCTATTTGTAGCTGTTGTTTGGTTGATTGAAATGCTCAGATTCGTGTAAGATTGTTAGACAATAAAGGAAATTGTTTCACATGGTTAATTGTTTTGCCTATCTCCTGTTGCTCATTCTATTCTCTTGCTTGCATTTCATGTTTTGAGTTTCGTTCTATTCAAAAAAGGGTTGCAACTCTCCACTGGTACTTCATGCAAGTTTAGCGCATGTAGCGCCCGTATATATATGGAAATGTGTTAAACATGGAAGCACAAAAAAGAGGATTTATAATAGATGGAATGCTGACTTGATTCATTTAAGGACCTTTCGAATGATCTTGCTCCAATCTCTTCAAAGTACTTGAGTTGGAATCTTATGCTTTCTGATGTATATAGTGAGATTCAATTGCTTCTCAAGGTTTTGTTGTTCCTCTCATCCCCCACCTGCACTCTTTTCACCAAGAAAAAGGAGTGAGTTACTGTGGTTATATATCTCTAATAACTTCATTATCTCCATTATTTCCCCCAATTTCTCTTGGCTATGCAGAGCTGCAGATGATCGAGGCGAAGGATTTTCTGAAGCAGTACTGTCTATGTATCTGAACTAGTAAGGAAGCACTAATGAAGAAATTGGTCTGGAAGTTTGGCATTTTATTGAGATGATTCCAAGGCTCAGTATAAATCTCTGCCTTTCTTCATGAGAAGGAAAGTTATAGAAAGAGTTCTTTCTTATGTTTATTCAGAGGGAACAGATAGAAAAAAAAGTTCATACCTGTGAATAGTGATAACTCAACTTTACAGATTTTTCTTTCCCTAATTTCTAATATATTTGCAAATTCTTAAACTTATGTTTCATTTTGGTTAGGAAAAAAAAAAGTTAAACTGTCTGTCTGCATATGTTATTGAAAGTTGGTTCTTCAAAGGATATCAAAGAGGTTATGGGAGCATTATTTATTAACTACATATAAGGAACTATAATAAGAAGCTCTATTCATTGGCCATTTGATGAGCTTAGAATTTTGTGTGACATCTGTATTTTTATTTGGATTCTCTTTATTTATAAATGATATCGAGTTCAGCATGTATCATGTTTACTATTGAGAACTGCCTTTGTACTAGGACTTCAAGATCTGACAGATGTTCATGGAAACACGCTATGTATTTCTTGCTGGAGATCCAGGGACCAGAATACAATCTCAGTTTGGATTTGATTGAATTCTTCTAGAGTCCATCTAAACTCCAGTCATTGCAGTCAAAGGTTCACCTGGCTATCTGTCGAGTGTTTAGACTGCGTGTCTGTGTGTTCATTCTAAACTGCAGCTGCCAGTCAGTATGCATGATTTCAGCAGAATGACTACAATTTCACTTCAAAGCTGAATTTGCACATTCATTCACAATAAACAGCTGGTGATTTGCTGGCAAAATAAAATTGGTGACAATTGAGCATCCTTTTTTCAGTTTGATTAACTGAGGCTGGAGTATTTGGAGGAAAAAAAGAGGTCATCTCTCAGGTAATTGCAATTTTTCTGCAATATGCATTGGAGTAACTTATGCCAATCAGTTTAGAGATCACCACAACCTTTTAAAAATGGTTACTCAGTTATTTCCATATCTCCTTCGGAACCAACTCTTAAAAATTATCATGACCTTGAGGCCGTATTTGTTAGCCAACTTGTACCATGGCGCTGTAACACGGGTGGCAATTGAAGCCATGTAATTTGCTGCCAACTTTTTTCCTTTTTTTTTTCAAAACACATCGCATGTTACTTGATATTTGATATACAGCAATTGACTTTACCAGTGGTCTGGTAAATTTTCAAATCTTCCTCATTGCTTATTGCACTCCCAGGAAGCGCATAAGCTACATACCTTGCTTCAGTCTGGTTTCTGTCCTGAAAGTTCAAATTCAGCACCCTTAATCCAACCATCAAATACGCGGTTGATTTCTGTCTTTTTCATTTTTTTTCTTTTTTCCTTCCATTTATTTTGCCTATTTTCACCTCTTGTAGGGGTATATATATGAATGAGTGAGTGTGTGTGTGTGTGTGTGTGTGTATTTTATTTTAAGACCCCATACAGTTCATAAGTTACATAAAAGCTTGGTATTGGAATATGAGTTTTGTAAGAATCCAAAAAGTTGACAAAAGTATCTGTTTGAAAAAGACTAAATTCACAAAGCCCCTACATCCTCAACATTATATGCATATGCATGTATATATATTTGAAGTTGAAATAATATACAGACGAAAGGCGTGGCACACAAGCAAAATCAACAATGTGGAATCGAAGAGCAAAGAATTTGTTCAGTTGATATGTGCAGGAACTGGATGATGGCTTATTTTACTCAATTGTATTTGAAATCCATTCACCAATCGAGCCGATGGAAAGAAAGACATACGGTCCTCCTTCACCTGTCTCCACCTATGAATTCAAACATGAAATTTTCATACCATGAGAAAAAAATTATGAAATTAATTTTCAGTTCAATAATCTCAAAAGTTAATAATAAAATTTACCTAAATGTGGTGAGGAAGTAGTGAAGGAAGAGCGCGATTTGTAGGCGTGCCAACTCTGCTCCCGGACAAACCTTCCCCCTCCACCAAAAGGTGCAAAATATGGACTACTCCTCCAGTTTCTCTTCTCCTTTCATTTTACACGTACACACACAGTGAGTCACACTCACACTGTATTTCTCTATAATATGAATTTCTTCAAGATAGCTAACCTGATTTTCTGGTTTCATCCATCTCCAGGGGTTGAAGCTAAGAGAATCCTCATAAACATTTTCGTTTAAATGGACAGCCGAAAGAAACGGTACCACAAAGCTTCCTTTCGGAATGATATAATCTGTAGCCAGTACCAACATGTTTAACTATCAATAATTGATTTTGATAGTGTCTATTTGGATGCTTTCTTTAACATATTTTTGTGTTAGTTACCTTGATATTCTACATCTTCTTTGGCTTCTCTCATCAACCAAATCGCAATGCCGCCTATACGTAGAGTTTCGTCAATTACCTGTGGGAAGGATTAACATATTACGATCACCAGTTTTTTACTAATAAAAAGTGTATACTGATATATTTGTTGTTGATTTGACAGCAGAGGAGGCCTTACACATTGAGTGAAAGGCATAGCTTTGTAATCCTGCCAAGTAAGCATCTCCCCGTCTATGCTACCCCTTTCCTTCCTTAAACTCTGCTGCTCATCCTGTACTTAGGTTGCGAAAAGAATTTGAAAAATCAAGCGGGCTTGGAGTTAGTGACAAGAATTGTGATTTGGAAAATTCGTACGAGTTTGAAAGAATTAATGTTGATTTTTTTGCACTGTACCAGCAACTGTTTCATGGCTCTAGGACATTGGGTGAGGAAATAAACAGCAAAGAGCATGGTTTTAGCTGTAGTCTCGTTTCCAGCGAAGAGAAGGTTGATAATGAAGTCAGCAACGGCATCATCAGGTAAGCTTTCTTCCTCTAGTAGCCGTCCCAGTACACCATTGCCCATTGATGGAGATGATTGATGCCGATGAATCTCCATTGTCCTATTGATCTTGCTTATTATACTCTCTCTAGCCTGTTAAATAGTCAGAAATTTAAACCTCATGTGAATTCTTGTAACATTTTGGTTTAGGCACTAAAGATGTAAGGTTATGAGCAAACTTAAATTGAGTTAAATTGAATGTGTTTGATAACTTGGCTTATAGTATAATGATTTTAGAGTTTTTTGGTGGAAAGAATGTTAAAGAAATAACTTATCATCCTCTCCTTCATTATTTAACTTACCAAAGATTACATCGACACTCTTCAAGTTTAGTGACATTATAGAAAAACCCGTCTTGTTGGTCTTATTACAAGAATGAAAATGAGTTATATTTTTGTTTGAAGTAAGGCACAGAAGCATATTTTCTGTAAGAAATAATAATTGAAAATAAGAAACAGAAAACAAGAAGACAGACGACCTAAGACCTAAGAATTGTCACCTTCATTGCTTTGTGATAAGCAAAGCCCGGCAAATTGATCGGGATGGAAAGGCAGCCATCAACAAAATCAGAGAACAATTGAGCTATCTCATTCACTTCAGATTCAGAGGAAACTCCAAGAAGTTGATTGACCATCAAGTTAATTGCCACCTAAGGATCATTAGTTCACAAAGTCAAAAAAACATAATTGGATCAAATAACTCTGAACTCTCTCTCTCTCTCTCTCACACACACATACACACACAAGAAAAAAGAAAATCCCACCTTCCTACAAACGTCTTGGAGATGAACAACTTGATCATCATGGAGATTGGTCATGATCTGTTTCATCACCATCTGTATATCCTGCAAGAAATGACACTTAAGCTTATCGAGCCTCATCATATTGGAGGCGATCGAGTGGAGCTTTCTTTGCTGCTCCCCTTGTGCTGTGATGACCCCATTTTTTCCCACCAAATCCCTGAAAGATTTGGGATAGCTAGACTGGAATAATTTCCCCTCATTGTGCATCACAAATCGGTTGAATGCTGGATCAGCCGATACAACTGCCCATTTGCCAAACAGGCTGCATGAGAATATCTTGCCAAACCTTTTCAAAATCATCACCCATATATCAGAGCTAATCAATCGTTACTCAAATGATCAGATTCTTGGGTTAAAACCCTGAACTTTATATGTAAAAGGGCACCCTTGAATCATGCTGATCTTGAATGCACTAAGACAAAACCAGGAATTAATTGTGGGGGTCACTTATATGATATATAAGTGATATTTTTCTAAATATTTGAGGGCGGTCGTCCCTCCTTTCTCAGAGTGCATTATGATCATGACAAACTATGTATACATATATGTATGTGTGTTTGTGTTTGTGTGTGCAGGCACGTGTAGAATGGAAGTGCATCAGAAATACCGCTGGACTTGTTGGTCGACGAAACGAGGGGGATGAGAACCTGCAACAGCATTGTACCAGCTGATGCTATCTCCCACAATAGGCCAGCCTCTTCTTCCAGGAGGTAACTTAGTCCTTATTCTTGCAGAGTTTTTCTTTTTTTCACGAAACAACATCGTAAAAAGCACCACGACGAATAGGGAGCCAAAAATATATGGCCATCCTCTGCCGAAATTTTCTATCATCTTCTTCTGTAAACAGGCAAAACAAGAAACCTGGAGTAGTAGTATACAGGTTTTTAATTTAGAAAGTGATGATTTAATGTAAAAATAGCACAAGAGTGGAGTAATTGACAAACAGGCTACGTTGACTCATTGTGAACATCTGTCACACCACGTCTAGAATGTGTAGCAGCGCAAGTTATTCCAACCAATATACATTAATAATTGATGTTCACATAGATGTAAGAAAAAAAACCACATAAAATGGCGATAAAATTTATATTCTTTCTCTCTCTCTCTGTTAGTAGTGATACCCCTCTTTTTCAGTTAAGACCTTTACTCAAACATTGTTTAATGCAAAAACAGCTGATCCTCTTTCTAAATATCGATTCTTTTTATCCCCTATGATGGAGCCCAATCAATCCTCATCTACCGTTTGTCATAATGCCTCAAATTCTAACTTCAAATGCAAGCATACTTGTATATACATGTATATTTACATATATGTATGTAAACATGTATGTATCTATGTATAGATACAAAACTCGCAAGCCCGACAGGAAAGCACACATAATGTCACACCGAGAGCAATATAGGAGTAACTTACGCGAAAACTAATTTAAAACAACGGTATATATATGTGTGTGTGCGTGTCTAAGCACAAGTGCAAGAATTCATCTGTGATCGCTCTAAATTGATATGAGAGTGAAAAACCATGGAGTATTGCTTGTGAACATTGTGGGAACAAACTGCTTTATTTTATAGGTACAAAAACAGCTAAGCTTTCAAATGCTTCCAAAATACTACTTTTCTTGAAAATGTTCAAAGAAAAAATAAAATAAAATAAAAATGCAGTGTTTTGTCTTGTGTGAGCATATGACCAAATGACAATGTCTTCAAGTTGAAGAGTTCCTCATCAGTATGTGTGTGTGTGTGTCTGTAAAAGAGCAACAATCAAGTTTGACTTGTGATTGTTTAAGAGTTTCATTTATTCCCACTTCTCGAGATCCATACTTCTTGTATGTTGCTCCGCCGGGCTTCACTGGCATTCTCTTTGACCATCAATTTTTTCAAAGCTCGAGGATTAGACTAAGGCATATATATAATTATATATTACATGTGTGTGTGTGTGTATATATATATATTCTTAAGCATTTCTTTATCTTGTTTCCTACTTATGACTCCCTTTTTTTTGTAGAATAAGAGGGCTCAGGGCAGTAGTTGAATCTTGTTTCTTCTCAATTAAGATGTAACCACATGTTTGACATTACAAGTTAATAATCCTTGCTTGCCCTCTTCCGATGGGTCGAAAAAATCGCTGGTAGGGACAATTATTAATTTCAAACTTTTATAATTTGTATTTAAAATATAATTCTACTAAAATTTAAAATTTGTACTTCCTTAAAAATGACCGAATTCTACTTCAATGGTGTTTCGAGGAGCTTCTACTTATAGATTTTCAGTTTTTGGCTGAACAAAAAATTTACTTTAGTCTACCAAGAATAAATTTATTGTTTCATCCGTATAATTTAATGCACCTGATATGGAGAATCAGAATGTTAAGGCTCTATGCGAGGGAAGGGTGAAAAAGATAAAATCTCATAGAGCCACCAAAAAAGTTGAACATTATTAGTACATGAGAATGAGATGAGATCGAGGAGTTGAAGGGCTAAAATCGTGGTTGAATTCTTGACTGCTTTGACCCCTCGAAAAAGCAGTTTTTTCTTAATTTTTCATTATGGGCTTATTACCAAGATTCATTGAGGCACGCTTCCATATATCTTTCTACCTTTGACCTCTACAGTTTATCGTTATAATGTACGGACATTTTGAAAATTCACTTTGTACAGTGTCAAGATACTTGTTGAATACGTACACATTTCCGACATGACAATAACGTGTCCAAAAAATATAAAAGAATAAAAAAAAACACACTCGCTTTAAGCATTATTTTTTTTTTAATTTTACAAAATTTTAATGGGGTTCTCTTTGAAAATTTAAAATGTTTAATGGATAAAGTTAAAAATAAAAAAATTAAAATTATATTTCTTTTAAACAAATTAATGGGGCATTTCTCTCTCGCTCTGTCTCTCTCTCCCTCCCTCCCTTCCATGTGGTCCTCTCTTTCTACAATTTACAACTCTCTAATTTAATAAATTGTAAATATTATTATAATTTAATATTTTAATAACTGTGTCGGAATTGTATCATGTTCTAAAATTTTAAAAATTTTCATGTTGTTGTATTTGTATCGTGTCGTATTAATATCCCCATTTTTGTATCTACACATTCCGGATCAATTTTATTTTACCTCATCAACTCTTACTTCTAACCTCAAATGACTCTCGTAATTTTGCTGTTCTAAAAGGGTATAAATGCAATCCCATCATTTCTCTCTTCTTTCTTTTTCTTTATTTTTATAATGAAAAAAAAGGAAGTATGAAACGAAAAAGAAAGTAAGACAAATTGAGCACAAAACTCGGAGGCAAAAACGTGAAACACATGAACAGCGACTTATACGAAAGCCAGAGCAAAAATATTAGTTTAATTTTGAGCTCAAACGAAGCAAAGTTTCCATTTTGTTCCAAAAGAGATGATGGCTTTGCTTACGCTTCCATCGCTAAGAGTTGCGCCTGAGCCCGTGAGTTTCACCACAATCTTGCTGTTAATTTGTACAATTTCTGGTTTTTAAAGGCTGATTTATCGGTGTTTATCTGCTATGGCAGTGCAGTTTTGCTGCAGCTGTGAGAGGGAAACGCCTCATGTTGTCCTCTGATTGTGCCTTTGGAAATGATTCAATTGCAAGGGTTGGTGGATTTCAGGTTAGGGCTTTCTTCCCCAATCCTACCCAAGAACCCATTCTCAAGGAGGCCCTCAAGGTATATACTGTAAATCTACTACCTTTTGTGTGTTTCTGGTGTCAATTTTGGTTTGATTAGTCTCAAGATTGGTTCAAGATCCTGTTTTTGGTCTATTTGTTATCGTAGATATGAAAATCTAGTTTATGAAGCTGATGTTGGTTTGGGAAATACAGGCTTTTATTTCTTGGTTTGCTGTTGGTACCTTAAATTACAAGGAAATATATTTATAGCTGTTTGTGTGTTGCTATACATAATACGTGTAGCTTTTGAGCTTTATTGAGGCAGTGATCAAGCCCAATTGACTCCGAGCAGAAACAATCAAATGTCTAGTGAGAAACTTCAATTTAAACATGACCTTTGCATTTGACTCGTGCTTAGTTTGCTTGAATCGTTTGAGGCCTAATTATCAAGTGTCAAGATTCTCATTGACCAGCATTTTTGTTTCTGAACTTTCTGGAATTCATGAAATCAGACAAGTTGTTTGGTCTCAATACACAAATCTAAACGTAACCCATGTTAACATACTATGGTTTACAAATCTTCAAATATTTGTAATCCGTTTGTGCACCCACGATCACAGTGAAATTAGTACTAATGTGAACATGACTTGTGTTGTAGACATGCATAGAGAAGAACATTAAGGAGATCCGTGCTGTATAAATCGGCTTGTGTTCTTTGGGGAGAGCACATTTCGCTCATCTATATGAAAGGAAGAACCTCAGCACCCTGAAACTTTACTCCACCCCCCAACCAAACACAAACCAGCAATATAGACCCTGATCTGATGCTTTTCCTGGTCTATTTACTGGTCAATAAAACAAGAAAATTTTATAGGGAATATGTTGTGTTTTTCCTTCCGTACACGGGGAAAAGGAAAGAAGATAGGGAGTTTGGGTTTGGAATCGAACAAGATCTAGGTTTATGTTGAGCTTCCTCTTTGTTTTCTTTTCTGGACGCCCCTTGGTTAATGTTTGAATGTATGCATGAAGATATCATGAAGTGGAATGACATATTTATCTTATACGATCCAACGTGTCATAGACCCACTTGAGTACTATTAAATGGGTAGCATGAATGGAGCCAGTGGAGAATTTTCACACCACACACTTGGGTAGCATGCTAGGGCGTGTATGGGTTGTTGAATGCATATATGAAAGACATGATAATTCATCATATGTGATCCAACGTCTCATACACCCACTTGAGTATTATTTATTGGGTAGCTTGAAATGAGCATGTAGAGAAATTTTATGCCACCCGCTTTGGTGGCGTGTGAGCAGGTGTATGAGCGGTTGAATGTATATGTGAAGATGTTATAAAGTGAATGATAAATTCATCACATGCGATCCAATGCCTTATAGACCCACTTGAGTACTATCTAAGTGGGTGACATGAAATGGGCCTGCAGGGAAATTTCTTGTCACTCACTTAGATAGGGCGCAATTGGGTTTACAAGTCATTGAATATATGCATGATGATATCATAAACTGGGTAGCATGAAATGAGCCCTCTTTGTGACTTCTGCAGAAATGAGCTGCCTGCCCAAAATGGGTTTCTTATCAGCCCCTCTTTATCAGTCTTCTATATGTAGTGTCTTAAAACTCGAAAACTTCTGAATAGAGTATCTTTCTGTGCCTAATACCGGTTTCCTTACGAACCATGGTAGATATACCATTCTTTGATCACTGCGGGCTGGCTCTGGGAATTAGTATCTTATGAAATGTTTGGAGTAGTCAATTGCAGGAATTAAGCACTAGATGCTTATGCAGATGCGTACCACCACTACCCTGATGTCCAATCATATTGCTCTATCTATTTTTAGAAGAACATATATAAGATGTTTGAGCCTGCTATTCTTACTATTGATAAAGCCCTTGCATATGGTATTCGAGTCAGATTTTGGAAGTCTGAAAGCTCTATAGTATTTTCCGTGAGTCGAGCAGGAAGAAACAGATTCTTTGCCAGTTAGCTGGAAAGTTTCAATCTTGAATCTTGATGAAAGCTTAAAGAGTCTCCTATTTTTAGTATATGGTTGTTGTGTGCATTCTGAAAATGGATACAATCACATCATCATGGTCATCGTGACACTGTTAAAGTTCAAAGAACGCCAATTCTAAGTTTTCGACGTCAGTGATTTTCTTTTTCGTTTTCCTCAATGATGTTGTGACACAATCACATGTATGAGCTGCTTGTTACATATTAGCTGCCAATATTTAATGCATGTATTGTTTTGGTTTCCACATTTAGGAGCCAGTTGCGTTCGTGGGAGGGATATTTGCAGGGCTTCTAAGGCTTGATTTAAATGATGACCCTCTAAAAGAATGGGTTGGCAGAACAGTTGAAGCCGCTGGAATTACACCTGAAGAGATTATTGATAAGAGGGATGCTCGAGAGAGCCAAGAAGAGGGACCTCAACAGATAGAGATAGAATAAATAATACATTTTATTTATTTTCCATGATAATCTTGAATGGTTTTTATTATTATGCATCTATGTGTTGTGATATTTGTGAAATAGAAAACCAGAAAACCAGAAAACGTGAATGCATTAATTCAATGCGCTTTGTGGGCACCGCAATCTTAGGCGCACATGGGCAAGGCCGCGTTGCCGCTGTGTTTTGCCGGTTGGGTTTGTGGGCCTTTTCCTATTTAACCAAGAGCCCATCTTGATTTCAGGGTGTCCCTAAACTAACGAGAGAGAAGTGTATACTTTATGTTTGTACAAAATAAAAATTCTGATTATACATATAAAAATAAAAAATTCATTATACATTTAAAACGTTTAGAATTCGAATGTTGGAGTTATGGAATGAACAATTAGAATGGATATATTGTTCCCATATTGGATATCTGTAGTAGCCGAATCCAAAGTAGTCGGCTAGTTGGTTGGAGATCGAATGGTTAAGATTAATGCACAACTAGGGTTTGAATTTTGACATTGTGAAATGAACAATTTGATCAGGGGGGTTGTTCCTATATTTGATCTTTGCAATAATCGAATTAGTTAGTTAGTAAGTCGGGGATTGAATGGTTAAAATTAATTTACAACTGAAATGGGAGGGTAGGAGGGTTGTTCCTATATTTGATTTATGGAATAATCGAATTCGAATTAGTTAGCTAGTGAGCCGGAAATTGAATGGTTAAAATTAATTTACAATTGGATTGGGAGGGTTGGCATTGTGTTAGACTTATCCAGTAGTTGAATTTGAATTAGTTAGCTAATAGGTCGGACATAATCTTAACCACTCGGGCATATCAATATGAAATTATTAAAAAATCTGAATACTTAATAAAAGAGGCTCATATGCTTTGTATAGTATTTAAGCAGCTTTCAAGTCCAAGCTGTCCTAGTTAGGGAACCTCTGTCAATTTGGAGCTGGGTCAGTTTTTGTAAAATGAGTGCCCTCCAAATTGTTGGTTCTTTTTGGAAATTTTGATTTTATTGACAATGACAAGAGTGAAAAATTCTTATTCCAATCCAATAAATCGTATGATACTTGTAATATACTTGCCAAATGATTTGTCTCTCTCTTTTAATTATCCACAAATCATAAAATTAGTGTAAAATACTTATTTACGTGATTAATATTAATTTGATCAAATTGAGTAAAGCGGATAAGAATTAAGGTATAAGATTGCTAGATTGTGAAAGATGATAAAACCTAATACCATGTGAATGTGATGTGTGTTTGACAAAGTAAATTGATTGAGGTTAGTCCATGGGGTCCAGACCAAGCTGAGCTGTATACAATATTTTTGTTCAACTCAATCCTCCTTCCTCCAGCCTCATCTATGGTCTATATACTATCATAGTATTATTATTGGGCTCGCATCAAGAGCACTCAATTTTTGTTTTTCTTTACATCAATCGTCTGAAAAATCTACATCCGAAAATGGATATTAATTATTGGTCCCTTAAAATACTCTCTCTCTCTCTCTCTCTCTCTCTCACACACACACACACACACACAATTAAGTGCCCTTTTCAGAGAGCTAATGAATTAATTAAACCCACGACCCAAGCAGCACCAAGAATTAAATAATCAAGTCTAACTCATCAACGTATTATAAAAAGTGAGCATAAAACAATATTCTTGGACATGGGTCTTTCTCTTACCCTTTTGGTGGGGGTGGGGTTGGGGTCCTACTCGTATGTACATAAATAGTAAAGTAGAAAACGAGTAAACATGATGATATACTTTCAAGTATGATTGGTTAATCGTTCATCAAATTTTTATTCCCAATGTGTTTTTTTCGAGTAAATGTATTATATTTTTCAAATAATTAATCATATTTTTTAAAATTATCTATAAATCATAAAATAAATATAATACTAATTTGATTGAGTATTAAAATTCTTTAGATACTTTAATTATTACACCACGTGTACGTCTTCTTGTTTTTTCTTTTTTTTGATAAATTACGTATACGTCTTCCTTAATCAGACATCATAAAATCGACTGTATCATTAGCAAACATTTTAAGCAAAATAGGGAAGTGTAACTAACAAATGACAGTATAAAGCCCAAGTCTTTGGTGACCAGTGCAATCAAGAAAGAAGGCAGCTACCTTTAATCTCCAATGCCTTCTTCTTCTCTCTCACTCCTCATTCTTCTCTCTCTCTTCGCTTCTCTCTCATCCGCTGCTTACAATGTCTCCTACGACGCCCGCTCCCTCATTATCGACGGCCGCCGCCAGCTCCTCATCTCCGCCGCCATTCACTACCCCCGCAGCGTCCCCGCCGTCAGTACTCTTTCTTCCCACAAACTATGCCTATATATGTGTGTGTGTGTGTGTAATGACGCTTACTGAAATATAGTTGAATGCTGATAGATGTGGCCGGGGCTAGTGCAACTGGCTAAGGAAGGAGGCGTGGATGCCATCGAGACCTATGTATTCTGGAATGGCCATGAGCTCTCCCCCGACAATGTCGGTCGATTTTACCTTTACCAATTTCTCTGTTTTTGATTAGTGCACAATGTTTAGCTATTCACTACTTTATTCGAAAAAAATATTTGCATTTTTGATTCTCACTTATGTGTCTTTGTTGTAGTACTACTTTGGAGGAAGGTATGATCTTGTGAAGTTCTGCAAGATTGTTCAGCAGGCTGGCATGTATTTGATTCTTCGGATTGGCCCGTTTGTGGCTGCAGAGTGGAACTTTGGGTATGTCATATTGTTGCAGGTTTAGTTGGCCTTGCTAATGTGTTCTTGCATTATGCAATGAAGCACTTGCTACTCAGAGCTGCAACTAATATGTTACATTTACAATGTCCCAAGTGGGAGTGCAGAACAAGTGTTTGTTTTTAGTGCTTCTGTTTACTTGTAGAGATATCTGATTTTGAAAATCTATCAAACAAGACGTATTTTATCTCTACCAGCGTTAAACTCCTGATGAATAAATTACCTATGCAGAGGGGTACCTGTTTGGTTACACTATGTGCCGGGAACAGTTTTTCGAACTGATAATGAACCTTTCAAGGTTTAGATGCATATATTCTTTTTTCTTGTTCTTTTTGTTAAGATCTATAAATTATGTAAGCATTTGACTTGTTTGGAAATGGTGTTTGGCATTCCAGTTTTACATGAAAAAGTTCACGACATTCATTGTGGATATGATGAAGAAAGAGAAGCTTTTTGCATCACAAGGAGGTCCTATCATCTTGGCACAGGCAAGTGTCTTGCTCTTTAGTTTGTGCTCCACATGTCAAACTTAGGTCTTTTGTTTCAGAAGATTTATCAAGATTCCCTGATCATTCTATATATTACAGCCTAAAAGTTCAAAAAGATGGCACCTCATTATAACTATCTTCCTTTGATGCTATGATTTATTGATTGGCGATTTGTTTAACATGGGATAAGTTGACATTTTTCTAGTCGTGGAGGAGGCACCTTTGAAAGTCCAACCACTGTAAAAAGTCCCATAACTAGACAAATTCAAAATTTTCACTAAACTTGCTCTTCATGAGATAAATTCGTCCGGAAGATTTCTCATGATGGATTAGGCACATTGAAGTCGAAGAACCAAAAATTGACTAGAGAAACCAGACAAGAATATGGACTAGGAATATTGGAAACGGAGTATATTGAAGCAATAACATGCCAGTGTAGTTAGTTTTGGCCTAGCTACTAGTATTATGCTTGCTTTTCCCTCTCTTTTCATTCTTCCTTCTTTTATATGGAAATTCTCACTGATTGTTACTAGGTGAGGAATGACCATTCTATGTTATTGAAATGCAGGTGGAAAATGAGTACGGATTCTATGAAAATGCTTACGGGGAAGGAGGAAAAAGGTATACCAGGTGGGCAGCTGACATGGCTGTTTCTCAAAACACTGGTGTACCTTGGATTATGTGCCAGCAGTTTGATCCTCCTGATACTGTGGTAAGCACTCATCAACTCTACTCATTTTCTCCTGGATTTGGTCACTAGGAAACATATATATGTAATCTGAAGTGCTGCTTTGAGATCGGATATTCACCATTGTATCATGGCTTAGTCATTCTTAGATAAAAATTCGCTCTATCAGTTTGCTTCTTGTTGTTTTCTTTTTACTTGATGTTATCCTCCTTCATAGGCCATTAATTTACTAAATAGGTGAAAAACTGTATTTCTCTTTCTTGTTCTCTCTTTTTTATTAGTGTATTGTTTTGTTTTATTTTGAACAGAGATTTACTGTGGGTAAGTTATCTAACTTTTAGAATTTGTGCATATAAATGATGTATGTAACTTGTCTAATATTATTTCTCTCTCTTGTAGATTGACACATGCAATTCATTTTACTGTGACAACTTCAAACCAATCTCTCCAAATAAGCCTAAAATTTGGACTGAAAACTGGCCTGGATGGTATGTTACATCTCAGCCAGAAATTCAACTTAAGTCCGCAATGCTATATCCATAAAAATGTTAAGATTTGGAATAATGTTATTAATAAATATACAGCTGCATCATGCATTCAGCTTTGAAATTTCAGGTTTAAAACGTTCGGAGCAAGTAACCCTCATAGACCTCCTGAAGATGTAGCTTTTTCGGTTGCACGTTTTTTCCAAAAAGGAGGAAGCCTACAAAACTATTACATGGTATGTGATTTTTTATTTAGTTTTGTTTTCTTGGACAGCAAACCCCTACAAGCCCTCGCCCCTAGTTTGGGACAGAGCTCAAGTAAGTCATGTTGAAGTTCATTTCTTTCCTCTTTCTTTTACTTGAATCTTCTTTTCCTTTTCAGTATCATGGCGGGACAAACTTTGGGCGGACTGCAGGTGGACCGTTCATTACCACGAGTTATGACTATGATGCACCAATTGATGAATACGGTGTGTCTTGACATTATTTTTCATTGCTCGCGTGCTTGTTTTGAACTTCTGAAAGGATTGCCAATGCCACCTAAATTAGTGTAGGGTCTTTCTAGGTGATGTATCTCTAATATGTCTAATATGGCTTCCAGGGTTGGCTAGATGTCCAAAATGGGGGCATCTTAAAAAGCTTCATAGGTCTATAAAGTTATGTGAGAATGCATTGCTGAATGGACAGCCCACATTGCTGTCACTAGGCCCGTCGCAAGAGGTAAATTTTGGAGTGTTTAGCCTTTGAGCCCTGATTCTTCCATGTAAAATTGGTTTGGTTTTTGCTTTCAAGTTTCAATGTTTGGTGATGGTTTTCAAGGCCCGAGGATGAAATGCTTGTTTGCTAATTATTTTCCAGCTCAATAAAAACAATCTTGACGATCAGGATATTCTCGTTGAGCGGTTTAGCCTATTCATTTGGTCCTTTGATGAAATTTTTCTTGGAAATCCAATATCAAGCTAAAAGATTCAAGTCTATGACCATCGGACTTCAGAATAAACAAGAATTGTCTATTGAATTTAAATTCTCTTTAGTAATTTACATACCATGATGCGAAACAATCTGAACAAATAACTTCAAATACATAGTTGACAAACTTGAAGTTTGTATGGGGCTACTCATAAAATTTACCTCTCTTTCTAACAAAGAGATCATTTAAAAGATTTGCAGAGAGAAACAGTATTTATTAATAGCCGTAAATGCGCTGAATTCCTTTGGTCAAAGGCTGCAAGTGCAATTGGCCACTATGGGTATTATTTGTCTGAGAGCCTTGTTGGGGTCTAGCTGCAAATTCCAAGTTTATGGCCACTTGATATTGCCCTTACAATCAGTTCTCTCATCATTTACAGAAACACTTTTCTTTCTGTAGGCTGATGTCTACGAAGATTCATCGGGAGCTTGTGCTGCCTTTATTTCTAATATGAATGATAAAAATGATGCAACGGTAGTGTTTCGGAATACATCATATGACCTGCCAGCATGGTCTGTTAGCATACTACCGGACTGCAAAAATGTTGTTTTCAACACAGCAAAGGTAACTATTTATCTTTTGACTTGCATGTAAAGTTATGTGGTCCAGTTTCTTCCTCTACTTATGGTAAGTCGAGGCACCTGAGGCACTACCACAGCAACTTGTATGATATTCGAGTTTTGTACATGGCTCAGTAATCATGATATTCGAGAGTTATACATAGCTCAGTAATCAAAGTTTGGAATTCTTACGAAGAAAACCCTCTCACACACACGCACACTAAGTTTTGGAATTTGTATGAACAGTGGGAATTGGTCTTTACTCTGAACAAATATTTTTTTTTTTATCTGAACGAACAACTTTGTGGTTTAAGTTTTGTTCAAATCATTCATGAATGCGAGCTTACTATATTTTGTGCTGCTTGTCTGTGGGAAGCAAAGATGAATCCGGATATAATTTGTACTTGCAAAAGAACACACCAGATCATTATGAGTGATGCGAGAGCTAATTGTTTTGTTAACTTTTACTTGGTACTTATAGTTCTTGACCACCTCTTTAATTCCTTGTGCAAGTATCATATAAAATTGCTTTACTATTCTTTTTCCTTTATATCTTAACAGGTTGGTTCCCTGAGTTCTGTTGTTGAGATGATACCAACATATTTGCAGCCATCAACTACATCAACGAATAAAAACTTGAGAGGTCTTCAATGGGATGTATTTACAGAGACAGCTGGAATTTGGGGTGCTGCAGATTTCACTAAAAACGGCTTTGTGGATCACATTAATACTACAAAGGACTCTACAGACTACCTCTGGTACACAACAAGGTTCGTTTCCATCTTTGTTCTTCTACCAACATACTTTTATTACTTCAAGCATTCTAGCTCGCGTTGCCTGGACACCATTTATTTGCTTAACTTTGCACTATTAGATGCCTTATAACTCTGCCAGCTCATTTTACATAGTTTGAAGGTTTTCCTCTTTTCATCCTACGGTACAGCCGTAGTATTAGTTTTATGGAAGGTATGTCAAGCAGACTGTAGTATATCATATTTTCTTTTAAGACACCTCTGGATGAGAGTTTAGAGTTCATCAGAGATTTAAGCTGTCCGATGCTTTGAGCTGAATTGAATGGTTTACTTCCATCAATTGTTGTAGATATCATGCGAGAACCAATATAATGTAACATTCATGTAAAGTTTGCATGGCATTTGAAGCAAAGTCTCATTGATTCTCTCTTTTGCTCTATAATTTTTTTTTTTTTTGCTTTTTTCTTCATGATAGTTTACTTGTTGATGAGACTGAAGAGTTCTTGAGAAGCGATAGAAGTCCAATGCTTGAAGTTGAATCGAAGGGCCACGCCATGCATATTTTTATCAATCAGAAGCTTCAAGGTAGTGCATCTGGGAATGGCACAGTGCCACACTTCAAATTTAAAGGTCCAATATCGCTCAAGGCTGGGAAGAATGAAATTGCCTTACTTAGCATGGCAGTCGGCCTGCAGGTACTTTTTTTAACTTCTTTCACCTCATTTTTTGATTTCATATTTTTTTCCAAATCTCTATTTTACTTGATATGCTGGACGTTTAGATGATAAGAGAACATTGGCACACATGATGATGTCCTGTTAGGGTGTTGATGAGGACATAGTTTCTTGTCAAAATCCCAAGTTTGACACTTTAAATTAGACAATCTTTCATTGAACATCAACATCACCCGCTTTTTCCTCATTCTCACAATTCTTTTTCTCTTTCTTTAATCTATATCTAATAATTTTTGCTTCGGAAACACTTGTCTTTATAGGTCTTTAAGGTGTAAATATGCATTATGTTGATTATAAATGGCAACGCAGCAACTGCTTTCTACATGTAAATGAAGTGTTCTTGAGAAGATATTGGGATGTATACATGTTATATGGGTCATTTTCTATCCTCGATCTACCTCTTTAGACAAAAGTTTCTCGAATTCTAGAATGCAGGAGCATTTTACGAGTGGATCGGAGCTGGTCCTACCAGTGTCAAAATTGTGAAGATAATGAATGACACAGTAGACTTGTCGAATAGTACATGGACCTACAAGGTGTACCTTCTATCTTTCTCTTGTGAACTTTGCTGTCATTCTGTAACTTTTTGTTCATCTATATTGTATTTTCAGATTGGATTGCAAGGAGAACATTTAAGGATATATGATACCGATGGTTTAAGTTCCGTAAAGTGGGTATCGACTTCAAAACCCCCTAAACAACAGCCTCTCACATGGTACAAGGTAAAAAAAAAAAAAAAAAAAACCAAAAAACCGTTGAAGTGTCTCTTGCTCCGGACATGTTAACTATAATTTTACATGTGCAAAAAAATGCGTAATATGCAGGCTGTGGTCGATGCTCCACCGGGGCAAGACCCTGTTGGGCTTGATATGATTCACATGGGGAAAGGGTTGGCTTGGTTAAACGGGAATGAAATCGGAAGATACTGGCCTAGAAAAGCCTCCAAACATGAAAAATGCGTTGAGCAATGCAACTATAGAGGCAAATTTATGCCTAACAAATGCAACACCGGTTGTGAAGAACCGACACAGAGATGGTGAGATCTCGTGCATATCTCATGTTGTATTTTCAGTTTGTATTTTGCAAACTGCATGTAGATCAAGTATTACTAAGTTTGACTTCAAGAAACATCATCGTATTTTGTTTTACTTTTTCGATCAGGTACCACGTTCCAAGGTCTTGGTTCAAGGCAACAGGAAATGTATTGGTGATCTTTGAGGAGAAAGGTGGAGATCCTAGTAAAATTACGTTCTCGACGCGAAAAGTCTTGAGTAATTGCTCTTGATCCTAATACGGTGCCCATGGTAGAAAAGGTAAATTACATTGTATATACCTTGCAAATACATAAACCAGTTACTTTTGTTGTTGTTTAATGATCTGATGTTGTTGGTCTGCAGGTTTGCCTAAGCAAAGAGAATTTTGACATGAACTTACGTCCGAATTTGGTGAAGAAACTTGCTGTTGAAGCATTCTTGTGTTAGCTGAGTTATACTTCTCTAGCTCCAAATTTGTCACAAATTGTCTCTCCAACTTTGTTATTCTCAAATTTTGGAATATGTTCTTGTCATGGTACCTTAAATTATACTAAATCAGTATATTTTCCGGATTAACAAAAAGTACATTTAAAATAGGTTCAAGGGTGAGCTCATTGGTTGGTTTGTTGTTCGCAATAGTGGCGTGGTCAGAATTCTAGGGTTAGAGGGTGCACCTAATTAGTTATGAATTACTGATAATATAAATAATTAAATTGAAAAAAGATCAGAGGTGCACTAAATGACTATTAAAGAGTGCTTTAAAGGACAATTATGATAATCATTCAAATATAATCGTATATAAATGGGGTTATTTTAAAGTCAAGGGATACACCCCTGAGTTATAGTCATTCAAATTTAACTCAGGGATGCAACCCTGAGTTATATGTGGTTCTATTATTGACTCGTAAAAATATCTTCATGCACACTTTGAGTTATATGTAATTTTGTCATTGGCTTGTAAGAATTTTCTTGACAGCATATTGTACAAAATCAAGAACCGTAATGCACATAGGCATTTTGCTCAACATTTATGAGGTGTTCATAAATCAATTTCCGAGATATTTAAAGTGGTGTCATTGATTCGGAAAATACAATATGGGTTCGCACATAAAAGAAATTACAACTCGATATATAATGAGACACCATGGCAAAGAGAGGTGTTGTTCCTACTCTTCACGGAAAGAGCTATAAGAGTGTAAAAAAAATAAATAAACATTCAAACCATATTAAATAACATTTGAATTGCGATACTTTCTTCGAAGCTCTTAATATATTTTTGGATAAATTATGTTTACACTCTTTGAAATATATTATAATTACAAATTAATCCATCTTATTTTAAAAATTATAGATGCACACTAAAATATGTATCAACTTAATAAAATTCATGCATACTTTAAGGGGTATTTTTAATTTTTAAAATTATATGAATTAATTTGTAATTATACGATATTTCAAAGGATGTAAACGCAATTTGCCCTTTTTATACAAATGGAAGTAAATGAGATAATATAAGGATGAGTAGAATATGAAATGAGCATGAGAGAAAATTTTCAATCTATTCGATCTGAATCCCACGCATACATCAAATCATTTACGGTGAACAATGTCATTAGTCCACTTCATAAAAATATCACTATACAAAATATAAAACAATTTTGATTGATACATGAGATCCAAATACTGAGTTGGTGTAATATTTTTCCAAACATGAAGTGGGTCTAATTGCTTGGGAAAGTGAGAGAAAGAGATCCAATGTATTAGATTCCATATATATATATATATATATATACACACATAAAATGTGTGCGTGTATTTATGGCAACAGAAGTATGTCTGTATGTATATATATGTATGTATAATAACTTGAAAGATCTCAATTCATTGAGACGAAAATAGAAAAAGACAAAGGGGAACCACGGTCGAAAAAGGCTGTGAATCTTGGGTCTTTGGGGTATATACACCATAATATTTTCTTGGCACAAATTTCTCCGCCCCAGCCCCCTCGCTGCCTCCTTTAATGTCCATATATCCATCTAGTTTTTCTTCAACTGATAGATGCGAACATACGTAGCCCGAAATACTAAATCCCCTTCCCATTTATACATGTATATGTGCTGCTGTTGATTGGCTGCAATTTCTCCAAGAATCAAGCTTTCAAATTGGTTGTTGGATCAAGAAAAGAAAAGGGAATGGATTTGGACCAGTGGATAGCAAATGTGAAAGAGGGTCAGCACTTGTCAGAGGATGAGCTTCAGCTTCTCTGCGAATACGTATCTACTTCTTCTTCTTCTTGCATTTTTCAGTTTGTTTAATTTCCGCTGCCCCTTTTCAGTTTTTCAAGAAAATGAAGTATCTTGATGAAAGGGAAGGGAAGAATTGGAATAGAGTTCCATTTATGATAACCCTTAGGCTTTTTTTTGGGGTTTTAGGGTTTTGCCATGACCATTATGGGTTTCTTGGAGGGTGGGTCGGCGATCTTGAGCAAGATTCTATGGGGGGTATTTGGGGTTTTACGAAGGTTTCCTTTTCAAGAAAGTTTAAGGGTTTATGTGGATTTGTTTTGGATGGGAGCCTTACTATCTGTTTGAAATCTTCGTTGAATGGCTAGTAGGCCTAATAGTTTGTACATTCCCATTCTTTGGCTTCACAAGAATGTTGTGCTAAATGAGTCATTCCATTCTGTTGTATGCAATGCGTTATACCATGGGATACCATGGTCCATGGGTACTAGAAAAGTAGACTATTTTTGAGTCGAAATTAAGGCTTTAGTTACCGAGGTTAACTTTCTGCCTTAAAGTGGGGTGTTTGTATTAACCGAACTCGATTCTGAGAGGGGTTTTCAGTCCACTGGTGAGATATACACAAGAAGCACGTCTTGACGGTGATTCATATTTTGCTGAATCGGTGGCTGAAGCCTACTGTATTTCGGGTTGGAAATGTTGGTTTATCATATTTGATACATGACCTCTGGTTTGAAGCTATGATTCTTGCGTGTTCATCTTTAATTACTTATCTTGCGAGTTGCACAGCTAGGCCATTGCTGAGTGGGGGCTAGTGATTTCGTAATTATGCCCTTGCACAAACACTCTGCTCACTATGTTTATTGTTTGACAACATTTGGTTTACCTTGTGGATGTCCCCCGCCCGCCCTCCTCTCTCTCTCTCTCTCTCTTTATGTTCTGTTACTATTGCTCTTAAATTTGATCTGGTACTGCCTTATTCAGGTAAAGGAGATTTTGATTGAGGAGTCAAACGTTCAGCCTGTCAACAGTCCAGTCACAGTGTGCGGGGATATCCATGGACAATTTCATGATCTAATGAAACTTTTCCAGACGGGAGGTCATGTACCAGAAACAAACTACATATTTATGGTAAAATAGTGTTAAGTGATTTTCATATGTCTATATCTTCTCATTTTATGTCATTGTAATTGTACTCTATGTTGGCAGGGAGATTTTGTTGATCGTGGTTATAATAGTCTAGAAGTTTTCACCATCCTTTTGCTTCTCAAAGCAAGGTATGCGAAATGCAAAGAAAGTTTTTAATTCCGGTCTGCATATGCATCTTATTAACTTACTCGCAAGTCGGTGCACCACGCCACCACCTCTTTTCTATCACTGCTCCGCCAAATAGTAGGTATGATGGATGGAAGATAAGAAAACCGGTTTAATATTTGGCTCAGCCCATTTTATATAGGACTTGGCCAGCAGCATATGCCTGCAACAATATGTCTCATGGAGGTGATCTATGATCCTTGATGTATGAGATATGAGATGATAGTTGATACAATATGATTGAGTTAGTTAAAATACTTTCTTTATTCATAAATATTATGTATGTTGGTTTCAAAGCATATAACTCAAACTGAAGTTCTTCCTATTTACATTGCCCAAAAACTCGGCATCCACCACTTAAGCCTGCAGCTAGCTTAGTTTTCACAAATTACTGTGACATAATTAGAAGTTCTACATTGGCACATTATATTCCTTAAGAGTCATCATGTTCATTTCCATTTTTCCCTTTTATAATGTATCAGAATTGACTTGTTCTTGACAAAAATGTTGGGGCTGTGTTCCGGTTTGTGGACTAAAGGAAAAAAACATACATTTCTGATCCTGGTTGTTAGCTCAAGCTGCATCTTAGACAGTTTCTAGCTGAACTTGCTCCTTTTGGCTAGTTATTTATATAGCCCTTGCATTTGCTTTCAGATACCCTGCTAACATTACTCTCCTACGTGGAAATCATGAAAGCAGGCAGTTAACGCAGGTAACCAATATTATAATATTCACTATTTATGTTCTCATATTCAGAATAGTTGCTGAAAACAGTAAATGAGTTCTTATATAAACTGCTCTTATACATGACAATTAGATAATTCATTCTTGAAGATAACTAGTTATGGTGAGTCAACCAACCAAATTGTCTTCATATGAGGCCTTAACTCTGGCAACTGACATTGACTACATTAAAGGGTGACTCAGTTTCTTTCATTTTAATGACGAATATACTTATATAAATTAGTTTCAGTTCGTTAAATAATGTTTGAGACATAACTCATATCGACTCTTTTTTATTCCAAACCTTGCATTCATATTATACTGTTATACTTTTAGCTTGGTCCCCTCTTTGAGAGAGGTGCTTCACCTGTTGATGCCCATGAGTCGACGGCCAGCTGGCAGAAGCATATGATTCTGGAGATCCTAACACAAATGTGGACATTAATGAAGATGATTTAAGTAGTAGTTCATTCTTAAATTTGGTTAAAAGTTACATTTGGAGAAACATTGGTGGTTTTGTGATTATGGTTGTTATGCCAACTAGATAGGTAGAAAGTCATTGAAGAACTCAATTGCTATTTATAGTTAGCCATCTGGTGAGTTGTTATGAAACGTGGTATACGTAATTATAAATTTTGGTACTTGTACTATTGACAGTGATCTAATTATATGATAGGAAGCCATTGGGATTGATAGCATTCTTATTAACTTCTTTGTTGAAATGGAACAGTCAATATCTTTTCCTAAGAAGCTCTTCAAAAGATATTAGGATCCTGAATGGTATCTTCTTTTGTAATGTGATTGAAAAAACTTTAAAGTCTGAGAAAATGGATTATTTGCTTTAGCTGTGACTTGTGAACTTTGAAGAGGTTTGAAATCTGAGAAAATGGATTGTTTGTTTTAGCTGTGACTTGTAAGTTGGACATGAAACATTGCCCTCTCGTTTGAATGATGACTCATGGTGTAGCTGTTTCTTTTCGAAGGAGAGGGCTTATAGAATGGTTTGAGTTGTTGTGCTTTTGCTTTATCACTTGGATTTTGTTACCCTTAAAGGCCATTTGCTCCTGGAATCAGTGCATCATTTAGCCCAAGTCCTTCGAGTTTTTGTTTTGCCTTGATCTTAGTACTCTAAACACTTATGGTGCTGAGTTACTACTATTCTCTGATGTCCTTGAATGTGTTTGCCTCAAGTTTTCTTTTGATAGAAATTGTTGGGCTACTTGGTGACATTTACTTGTTTTTTTCCTCTAAAATGACAACCACAATCTACAACAAGATCATCCTTGTGACTGCTAATTCCTGATCACTAATGTATTTCTACATGCTTATCCTTGGTAGGTTTATGGATTCTATGATGAATGTCAAAGAAAGTATGGGAATGCTAATGCTTGGCGTTATTGCACCGATGTTTTTGACTATCTAACTCTATCAGCAATTATTGATGGCACGGTATGCATTCTTTTTCTCTCTCTCCCTGAATATCATTTAAGTATTAAACTATCTAAAACTTTGCCCCTGAACCATTAAATTGCTATTGTTTTCGGATACTTATGCCATGCAAACCAAATCTTCCAGTTTCTTTAGTTCTTCTGGGGAAAACTTAAAGAACTTATCACTGTCAGGGATCCCACTTATAGTAGTTTATTGTTACTATCATTGCTCTCTTTCTTTGCTTGTGGTAATAAGACACTGACATTGTGTAATGCCAGGTACTTTGTGTGCATGGCGGACTATCCCCTGATATTAGAACTGTCGATCAGGTTAGATCCTTATCATCTTCTGAAGTTGTTTGTTGCAATTGGCACTTTCATTAAAGAAATCACAAAATTGATGTGATGATAAATATGTTGACATGATCTCTTGAGAGAAGTGCTAGCATACTTTGGAGTTTTTCTTCTAAGTTCTTCTAAGTTGGAATTTAATTGAACGACTTTGATATTTACTGTCTTGTTAAGCTTTTTTGTGCCTTAAAGAGCCTGGGCTAGTATAGCAAGTCATATTTCTTTCTTCTTTGTATTTCCTTTGCAGATACGAGTCATTGAACGGAACTGTGAGATCCCCCATGAAGGGCCCTTCTGTGACTTAATGTGGAGTGATCCTGAAGATATCGAGACATGGGCAGTCAGTCCCCGAGGAGCAGGCTGGCTTTTTGGATCCAGGGTTACATCTGAGGTTTGTCAGTGAGATGTTGACGATAAATCTTTCTATGTAATGTTACAGTAGTGGGCATTAGATTGCTCTACGGTCTCGGTATCCACAAAACAGAAGTTACATCAGGAAGACCAGAAACTGCTCGATGATATTTGTGAGAGTTCATGCTAAAATAGTTATTGTGTTTTGCAGTTCAATCATATTAACAAACTCGATCTTGTTTGTCGGGCCCACCAACTTGTTCAAGAAGGGCTGAAGTATATGTTTCAAGATAAAGGCCTTGTGACTGTGAGTTGCTGATTCTTTACCATGACCTACATAGATTATCTTTCGGTCTGTATGTTTTCTTATTGTTGCATTGTGGGGGAATATGCAGGTGTGGTCTGCACCAAATTATTGTTACCGCTGTGGAAATGTGGCATCAATATTGAGCTTCAATGAGAATATGGTAGGAGCGCAACTTATTATGTGTTGCATGTTCTCTCTGTATGTGTGTTTTATTATTTTTGCTTTCTATTCTTGTGATCGATGTAGAGAGCTTCTGCTTTTATGGTCTGACTTTAATATAATTTCGTTGTTTTCATTTTTCAACCTTCCGTGCATTAGGAGAGAGAGGTAAAGTTTTTCACTGAGACTGAGGAGAACAACCAGATGCGAGGACCAAGAACCGGAGTACCGTATTTTCTTTGAGCGAATTCATTTGGTTTCGAGAAGTGGACTATAATTTTGGTGCTCACCACCGGTGTTGCTGCAAATGACATATAGTAAGCGATGAAGACATATTTGCACGGACGAAGGAATTTCTGGGTCCGGGTGTTACAAACTCGGCGGGGTTGCCCTGCGGCTAGCTTTGATGTAGTTCATGATATGTATCCCCAAATAGCTTTGTGTTTGCAGTTTACCTTCATTGTTTAGATTAAATGATAAAATTTTCACACACATTCATAATTTGATCATATTTTAGAGTCATTTTGTACTCGTACTCAGCTTGGGTAATGTCAATGTTCATCTGCATAAATTGGCATAGCAGTAGAATTGTTATTTTCTCTGGATATTCTGCTAAGAACATTTCGAGCCCAGTTGAATGATCTTCTCTACTTATAGCCCGCATCTTGTGCTTCGTTGTTGCTTGTGTTCTGAGGATCAATTATAAATTACTTGAATTTTATAGGAAGAAATCATATCATTCACCCAAATTTTCAGTTTTTCTGGTTCACCTCAAGAAAAAAAAAAACTATTTTCAGATTTATTTCATACATTCAAGGATTAATGAATAAAAAAGCAAAAAAAGAGGACAAGAAAAGAATACATTATTCTTCAAGTTTTTGACCCACTCGATATTTGTAAAGGAGTAGTACTCCTAATTTTATGCGGTTATCTTTTAGCAGTATAGGATGGTCATCGTGATGGTATCACTGATTAAGGATGGAATCATAGTTGTATACTTTTTGAATTATTAATAATATGTGCCTTGGCTTCAATAGCGGGGAAGGTCAATATCGGCAATTCGAATTTTGACAGTGTGCGTGTTTATTATTAAGAAATTTGAATCTTGACAGTGAGTGGTGTATGTGTGTATTATTAAGGAATTTGAATCTTGACAGTGTGTGTATGCAGTTAGGTGTGTGTGTATTATCTATACTATTATAAAAAGAAAAACGTTTTTATCTTATAAATGATAGTTTTTTTTTTATGTAAATTTACATATTTTATCCTTTAAACTTCTTAAAATTTTTAAATAAGAACATCACCTTAAGGGTAAAATTGAAAATCTCCACAATTGAAATTAATTTGGATACCAATTTTTTGATATACCAATTTTATCCTTTAATTTACCTTACAAAATGATTATTACTGGGTTAAAATTATAATATCACAATCCAAAGTCATGTTCTCAACAACCATCATGGTTTCTCTCTCCATGTTCCATTTTCCACAACCTTGCTCTCTCTACATCCTATTCCCCCACGTTCTTTTTCTCCTCCTTTAAATTAAGCCAAAACTTCCATAATTTTTCTCCAATTTTGCATTGATTAATGCCCAATTTATGCTATCAATTAATACTTTTGTGTTACAGAAAAATAAACAACAGTTATTTTGCTTTGAATTGAAAGTATATTCTGATTGCTATAATTTATAATCTTTTTCAATTTCCATTATGTTAATAGTTTTATATTTTTCCCTTCTCTAGTTTTCTCTCTTTGCTTTTTTTTTTTGGTTTCTTTGTTGGGGTATGCTATTCAAGGTGTTACATTTTTTGTGTGTGAAATTGATTTCATAATTTTTATCATTTGACTACATGTATTTATTCTTTATATTTAATATGGACAAGCCACATTATTTTATATTATTTAACAATTTTTTTCTTAAATATTGATTAATTGGTAATAGAATATATGCAGATGATGGACATATATATGAGAATAAAACAATAAATGACATCTAATTCACATCAAAATTAAGATTTAGCACGGTTCAAAATACACGCGAATTCGTTAACAAAATTGTTAACCCATAAATATATCGTGTCAAATATTTATGTGTGTCAAATTTCCGCTAATAAATAATCATAATACTTACAACTATAATAGGCGTGCGGGAACCGCGTGCGATAGTTGCTAGTTCTAAGAAAAGAAAGAAAAAAGAAGGGACAATATTGTTATGAAAACTAGCAAGAGAGTAAATGTATCTCGCCTTTAGAAGCGTGGATGTTATGTTCAAGAATTTGAATATTAACACTATTGACAAAGTGTGTGGATGGGGTGTGTGTGCACGTGCTTATTATTAAAAAACATAAACGAAGAAAAGGAAAATATTATTAGAAATATGGGAGTTATTTTTCAGGAATTGAACAATTGATATTATTGAGTGTGTGTGTATGGATAGTGTCTGTGTGCGCGTAATATTATGAAAAATAAAAGAAGAAAAGGAAAACATTATTATGAAAACTAGCTAGGAGTAAATGTATTTTTTTAATTATTATTAATAATAAAAAATATATTTTTCAATTATAATATGAATATTTTGTGAAAGACATCTATATTACAGTGTGTATGGAGAAATATAACAGTGTGACAACCCATTTCATTTTATTGTTAAATAGGCCTTAGAATAATATCAATATCAATATATGGTTATGTTATGGTTAAAAAGACAGAGGGAAGGTGGGTAGAAGACGACAGCATACTCTATAACGATAGGACACGGCGGTGGAGTGGCCGCCGGCGAGGACTTGATCGTCGGTATACGGCGGTGTATTGATTAGAACCGAAAGCTGGTGTATAAGGTTCATGCGAGGAGAAGGCGAGAGCAAATTGTAGCAAAAGTGAAGGACGAGAAGAGGAAGACGGAGCAGGTGGAGCCGCCGGTAAGGGGTTGATCGCTGTGTGTGCTCATTTTCTAAGCTCCATCACCCAATTAGGGTTTCTTCGCATTGTATGTCATGATATGGTTTGTATATTGATTAGCCCCAAAAGCTGATTTTTACGATTCATGTGTAGAATTAGTAGACCTCTCAAGCTTAATTGGCACTTTTCGTTTCACCACTTCCATATTCAGTTTGATCATTTCTCAAATTCAAAAGTTAGAGAACTGTCCATGCTATTTAAACTTTTGTTTCTGTTTCCACATGATGTTTTTGTTGCTTTTGAGAATGAACGTGGAATTGTGTTATCTTCCTGGTTAGTTGTCTGCTAAAAAGTTTTTCATTTCTGTTAAACTGATACCCTTTCCCTTTCTTTGATCACCCATTTTTGAGAAAATGATAATTTATCGGTATTAGGGAGCTATAATCCCTCGATTCGACAATGCTTTAGGCCCAATCTAAAAACAAATTGGATACAGATCACCAGTGACTGAGATTTTCTTTTTCATGTAGTTGTTGCTGTTTTAGTTAGCGTCAAGATTTTTTAACAAGAATCAAATAGAAAAAGAACCACAAACAACTAAAAATATATAGAGCTGCTTTCTCCTTCCAGTAAGATTACTTTTATTCAGAATTGCTGCTAAAGTCGCTTTTCTTTCCCATTGTTGATGATTTCATTTATGTATTTAGATGGAGGCAGTGTGTCTTAACAGTGAGCCCATTTTCGGGGAAGGTGAGGAATATGAAAACGAGGGAGACCGTTCAATGATGGAACATAGTGATGAACCTGAGGCAATGCAATTAAAAAAGGGATTTCTGCCACCTACAGTAGGTTTGGAGTTTGAGTCTTTTGATGATGCATATGACTTCTATAATGTTTACGCTAAGAGACAAGGATTTGGGATTAGAGTAAGCAATTCGTGGTTTCGATCAAAAAGAAGGGAGAGGTATAGAGCAAAACTCAGCTGCAGCAGTGCTGGTTTCAAGAAAAAAAGTGAAGCAAATAATCCAAGGCCAGAAACAAGAACGGGATGTCCTGCAATGGTAATTATTAAGCTTGTGGATGCTCAGAGGTGGAGAATAGTCGATGTTGAGCTTGATCACAATCATCCGGTGAGCCCGGGAATCAAACGTTTCTATAAGTCCCATAAAAAAATGTTTCTTGCTTCCAAGAAAGCAGAGCAGTCTGAACCTGTAAAAGAAGTACACACGATTAAGCTATACCGGACAGCTGTTGTGGATGCTATATGTAATGGACGCTCTATGACAGATGAGAGAGATGATAGAAATCCAGCTGATCCCCCAAAGCATCTGGACCTCAAAGAGGGAGATGCACATGCGGTATATAATTACTTTTGCCGTATGAAGCTGACAAGTCCTAATTTTTTTTATTTGATGGATCTTGATGATGAGGGGCACTTGAACAATGTGTTCTGGGCTGATGCTAGGTCGAGGATTGCATATAATTACTTCTCTGACACCATCACAATTGACACAACCAGCTTGGCAAACAAGTATGAGATACCTTTGATTTCATTTGTGGGTGTAAACCACCATGGGCAATCTGTCTTGTTGGGATGTGGCTTCCTTGGACATGAATCAGTGGAAAATTTTGTTTGGATTTTTAGGGCATGGGTAACATGTATGCTCGGCCGGCATCCACAAGTTATTGTTACTGATCAGTCCAAACCCTTGTACAAAGCGGTTTCTGAGGTTTTCCCAGAGGCTCGCCATTGTTATTGTTTGTCATATATCATGCATCGTGTGCCTGAAAAATTGGGTGGACTATATGGGTTCGAAGCAATCAAGAGGCAACTGTATAAAGCAGTGTATGATTCTTTGAGGATATCTGAGTTTGAAACTTTCTGGGGAGAGATGATTAACCAACACAGCCTTGGGGACAATAAATGGCTTCAGTTACTGTATGAAGATCGACAATGGTGGGCGCCAGTATACTTAAAAGACACTTCTTTTGTAGGGATGCTCCCAATTAATGACAGTGAGGGCTCAAGCGCGTTTTTTGATGGTTATGTACACAAGCACACATCCTTCAAAGAATTCCTTGACAAGTATGATCTCGCGCTACAAAGGAAGCATTTCAAGGAAGCCATGGAAGATTTGGAGTGGAGAAATTCGAGCCTTGAGCTGAAAACAAAATCTAACTTCGAATTGCAGCTCTCGAAGCTCTACACGAAGGAAATGTTTAGGAAATGTCAAATCGAAGTTGAGGGCATGTATTCTTGCTTCAACACCAAGCAAGTGACGATTAATGGCCCTATCAAGACATTCCTTGTCAAAGAACGAGTAGAAGTTGAAGGACATGAAAAGGAGATCAGACATTATGAAGTTTTGTACGAGACTACTCAAACTGAAGTACGCTGCATTTGTGGTTTGTTCAATTTCAAAGGTTATTTGTGCAGGCATGCATTAAGTGTCCTTAATTATAATGGAGTAGAAGAAATACCATCGCAGTACATTCTACCTCGTTGGAATAAAGATTACAAGTGTAACTTTCCGTTAGATATCGGATATAGCGACGCTGATGTGGATAGTCCTGTGGAATGGTATAATCATCTATTTAGACATGCCCTTAAAGTTCTAGAAGTGGGGGCACAATCTCAAGAACATTATCAAGCTGTAATGAAAGAACTGGATGCTTTATTGGCCAAATTTAGTCTAGCAGACAAAAATTTTGTACGACTCTAACCTCACAAAATTCTGTATATTACATATCTCTATGTTTTTTGAGCATTCTTTTTTGCATCTTTTTTCACTGAAAAAAAATCTTTATGTGCTTTGAATTCAGCTTCATAAATAGCCATCAACCTCCTTAAGCAGTTGTGGATGCTTCTTCACGAGGTAAGCGAAGCTGTCCAATTCCATAAGAGCTGCAGAACAATGATAAACACACAAGGATGAAGGTAAGAAATTTTAACTTAAGTCCCATTAAAGCTCATTAAAGTTGATTCAAGAAAACACACAATGCATACCATCATAATTACGAGCAGCATACTGAAGGCAAAGGTTCTTTAGCTTAGTTGCTTTGTATTTCTCTGCTAGTGCAAATGTCTCTGCAAAGCGAGCAAAAGACATGCTTCTCCACAAATAAGCTTCACAAATGGTTTTAAGACGACTCAAACCATACTCATGTGCTGCTGCAAGCAATTTGCCCCCGAACGCGTTGGATACAGATGGCCCGAAAGCATATCCACCCATCAAAGACCTCTCATCTTCAGGAAGAGTATCCGAGTAGATAAAGTGCAACAGAGCCTGTCAAATTCAAGAGAGATACATATGTTAAGGTATTAAACACATGTGATTGTTGTTTATTAATGTGTAAAAGTGTTTTTACCTTAAAAACCTGAGGCTCGATGCCCATTACAATGACTTTTTCAGACTCTTTGGAAGCCAAGTTGCTCAACATAGAATCAAAAACCGAAGATCGCGCCGAGAGGATGACCTTGTGGGCACGAAACAGCATACCCATCACGTAGAAAACAACATCGGATCCTTCACCTGTCTCCAGCAAGGGAAGAAAATTAACCCCACCATCATCATCAACAACTATCGAGGGATACGATTCAGTAGTTATCTCGGTCAAGAAAACAGATATTTGGCATTCGATTTTCAGACAATCATCTCTTGCATATTGTGGAGAAAAGCCATAGTGTTCGCCAGTGCTAATCACAAGAGGACCCTCGCCATCTTCGAACAAAGAGAACGTCTTGTGATTCCCTCGTCCGCTCTGATCAAGCACCGTGATCTTGCACAAGCAATGGACTTGTTCGTGGGTTTGGCTGAGGAGGGTGACACGAAAACCAACGGCGACGAACGGGTCGTCCTTAACGAGCGGGGATTTGGTCCTGTCGGGGAAGACTGTGATAGCCCATTGACGGCCTCCCACTGTAAAAGAGTTGCTGTAGATGGCTTGGTCCCAGCCGACGCCCCTGCAGAGAGAGAACTTCTCAAGAGTAAATCGGTGGAGCCCCGTCACCGTTCGCATCTCTGGGAGCCCGTCTTTCAGCATTCGTGACATGGCTATCTGAATAAAATTGATGGCTTTGTCGTGGGAGGAGGAGCAGGAAGAAGAAGATGATTGATGATGAATATAGGATGAGGGTTGGTTTGTAGAACAGAGAACAGAGGTTGTTTGGAGTTGAAGTAACCGCGCAAAACGGTGCCGTTTCATCTATGTGTATGTGTGTGTGTGTGTGATAGAAGTCCGAATGCCCTCGGATGATTTACGTTTATGACGACTAAAATAACCTTAATAAAAATGTTAAGATAACACTTATCCGTGCTCTTTTGGTAATTTTAAAGATGAAGAATATGATTTTTAATTGTTAAACCAGTTATTATTGAATAATATGATTATAAATAGGGAACTCAAATTCTAATTGAACTCTATTTAATATTAAAGTGTGACTAGCCAAAAACACCACCATGCAAAGTAATAAGTCTGTAGAATGTTTCCGCAAAATGTTTAGAAATCGTTGTTTTGGAAAATAATCATGAAATTGATTCTTATAGAATGCGTGTGGACGAAATTAGTTTGAAATATAAACAAAAAAAAAAAAAAAAACATATCGAAGGTTAGTTTTTATAACTAAGAAAAAATATTTTTAGAATTTATAATTGAATTGAGATAATTATATATTATTACATATTTCAAATTTATTTTGATAATTTATAACATTTTTAGCTAAAAGGATTATATTAATTTGAAAAATTGACAGCTATTGTATATTATTCTTGTTATTTTTAAATTTTTAAATGAATAACAAAATAAATTTTTTATTTGTAAATTCTAATAGAAAATAAAATTTATGACTAAGAGTAACTAACTATACACTAATTATGTAATCTTAAGTTTGCTTAATTAGTATTATCTAATAATACAATTTTGTGAATTTGTAAAAGTTTAATATTTAAATTAATAATAAAAAAATTATATTAAAATGTTTTCATTTTAAATTTTAAATAAACTAATGTTTTTTTTTTACTTTATATATATTATTTTTCCTTTTTTTCCTACACTTTATCTATAGTAAGTTTAAGTATACAATGAATTATACTCTTTAGTCTCATTTGAGTTGAGGAAACACAAAGTTATTTTTGAAAACACCTTTATAACTATTTTAAAAAATAGGGTGTTTTTCAAAAATGTGTTAAAAAACAGTTGTATTATGAACAATGGCTAAAACATAGTTTTATGTTTTTGAAAAACAAACCCCAGGATCTGAACTCAATGTCTATGCATGAACCATAATAGTTATCCATGATATTCCATAATTGTCATCCATGATAATTAAAAGGGTAAAATGTACATTCCTCCCCTGTGGAGCTCTTTTCAAGATGGTAGTTGTCCTTTTCTCCCCCACTCTAAGGAGGATTTGATACATTTCCGGGAGCTTGGCAGACAAAGTGAATTCGATCTCGGGACGACTCCTAGACCTTATGATTTTTTAATTATCAAATTTAACCCTATGGTTATAAAAATCAAGTTTAACAGACCTTCTTGGCGTGAGGTGTTATACATGCGCGTTTAATGCGAAAATTGTTTATTTTTCAGATGTAAAATGATATTTTTACCCGTAGGCTTCTACATTATTACAATATATACAATATATACATATATACATATTTATATATAAATTTTATTTTACTTATATCTCTCTCGTTTCTTGGCCAAATCAGGCGTGTGAGTAGTGTAAATTGATCAGCTCGAGGAGAGGAATGCAACGGTGGTGGTTTTATGGTGTTTCAGCCATCGGAGAAATGGCAGCAGCGGCGGCAACCGTGCAACGGCGATGGGTTGCCGGAATTCGGCGACTTTTCCGGCGATGTTCAACTGGGTTTGGAGCACTTCGATATGGGGAACACAATGGTAGCCTTAATTTTGGGATTCGGTGGTTGGTGGTGGAGTAATTGCTCGATAAATGTGAAAAGAGTGAGTTAGGGTTTCTATATGTTTTTGTCTAATTAAATCCAATCGAATTGGATTTTATCGATCCTAATTGAGGGCTTTTGACGGGCTTGGTGAGGCGAACGATTTGGTGTATAGTATGACCATCCCAGAGATGGCGGTCTGGCGATGTTCCGGCGGTGCTGTGGCAATGGGTGGTGGGCAATTTGGTCATTTCAATTTTAAAATTGACAAATATGATTTAGGGGGTGGTGGGCAAATTTTTATAACCACAATATTAATTTTGAGAATTAGAATATCACATGATTGAGTTTGTTAGTTTCACAAATCACATGGGAGTACTGTACATTTTACCCTAATTAAAAAGCTCTGTGTATGGTATGTGTAATGGCCTGCCTAGAGCATTCAAAACTCAAAATTCAACTGGAAAATTCACTGCAGTGCATGCACAAATTCAATTCATACTTTAAGCAATAAATGATAATGTAGAAAACAAAGAAGTTTTTTTGAAGTACATATATTTGTTTACATCAATCAGTAATATCAATAACTTCAAGAACTACTAATCGAACTATTATATCATATCCAAACCAAACTATTTTATAACAAATTAACCAACAAACTACTGCTAAAGTAGAACAATAAACTATAATTAAGGTATGAATAAAGATCCACATATGCATCGATGGGGAATCGAACCCAGGATCCTAAGAGTCTAGGCCTCAACTTCATCACTTGAGCTAGGCCTCATCAACAGAAAATAAAGAAGTTAATATATATATATATATATATATATATATATATGCCAAAAGAAACCGTAAATTTAAAAATGAAGAAAATGTTTTTCCGCGAACTTTGCATTGAGAAAGGAAAAAAAAATTGCAAGAGTCTTATGCACAAAAAATATATATACAACAACTGAAAAGAGAACTAAAAATAATAAAATTAAATAAAAAATTTGAGCACATGTGAAATATCATATGAGAACAAAAGTAAGAAATTAATATAAATTCAATTTTGATCCGTTAAGTTATAAAAAATTGCATTTTTAGTCCGTTTTAGTTGGAGTCCGGCCAAATCCACTGACGTGTCAAATAAATTTGGAAATTCATGAATTTTCCCGTCTTTTTGTATGAGTTGGCTGACTAGGTTTTTTATTTTTAGTTGTCATTATTCATTTTCCACATAACCTTACACATAAATTAGAAATTGCCACATAATTGATGCATTTTTAGTTGTCATTACTCAATTCTGTTTAATTTGACTATTAACTAAAAAAATCACAAATATATAAGAAGTAAAAAAAAATAGTTAAACTTTCAACAGTCGTCACTTTATCTATACAATATCTACTTATATTATGATCAGAAATTAAGTCGACCAAATTTTATTTAAAAAGAAAATGTGTATGAATGTAAGACTAATTATTCAAGACTTTATAATTACAGATATGACCCTAAAATATGTGCACACCAACGAAAGAAATTTATAAAATATGACTACAAGATTAATTTTAATATGGTTGATTTTAGAAAAAAAAATATTAAAGGTATTTTCTCCTAAAAATATATAAGTTCATAAAATTTAATTAGCATGTTTTTTTCTTTCAATAGACTATTAAAAAGAGATAAATTACAAATGCATATAAAATCAATAATTAAAAAGAAAAAATGCTAAAAATTTAGCAAATATATAAATATATGTAACATGTATTCACATTTCTTATAGATAGATATTGAGAGAAAGTAAAACTTGCTATGAAACATTGATAAAATTAAAGAAATGTAAGGAGTGTTTTTGCAAATATTTTATACTTTTGAAGAAGTTAAAATTGTTATAGAAGTTGAAAATTTTTTTTAGTAAAAGCTGAATTTGTTTGAAGAAAAAGTAAGAAATGGCGAAAATAGTAACTAAGGTACTGCTTAAAAAATAAATTGTGAAGTACTATAATGCATCTAAAAAACAAATTGCACATAATTAAAATAAAACCATGTGCAAGAAGTTGGCTGTTAGGTACTGCCAACTTGTTATTTTTTCCGCCACTGGGCTCAGAGCCGAGTGGTGGGGGTTCGAAAGTGGATTCAAAGGTAGCATCACGATATTATTAACACTCTCAATGATTTCTACAGCTCTGCCATTTCATTTACAGAAGCTACTGCCTCATTTGCTTTGAGATTTTGAAAAAAAAAAAAAAAAATTTAAATCTTGTGAGTTTAACCATCAAGTGACTTATATCCATAACTCCTAATATAGAATCAGAAAGCATAGATATGCATCAACACATCTGAAACTCACTAACTTCTTCTGATCAACCTTAAACGAAACAAAAACCGAAAAACGGGAAGTTAAAACGAATGATGAACATGAGCTAGCATCGCACACAGTTTCAGTTTCAGTTTCAGGCACAGCGCACAACATAACCTATCCAAGTCACATTTCTGCTATTGATCAGCTGCTCAAGATAATAATAATAGTAATAGAAGAATAAGAACAGGAGCAACAAGGGGGCAAGAGAGTATTGAAGGACACAAACAAGTTTTTTAAGTAAAAGTTCAGTAATTCTAATTGGACCTTTAGAGTAAGATCGCAGCATTATATACCCATTTCTTACAAGTGCCAAAGAATCCTACCATGCAATCAACATAAAACCGGTTGGTTCGTTTTGCACATTATCGTGTTCAGACATGGCGAATAGTGGAATATACCACAAGGGCAAGTTCCAGCAACAATTGCATGACTTTAGCATTCACGTTAATCAACACAAACTGATCCAGACTCAGAGAGAAGATCATAATACCTGCTGATGTGTGAAGATAGGACTATTTCCAACTTTCAAGCAGCCATAATTGCTCAAAAATGAAGTAGATGAGCCAATCAATAAGTAAATCCTTGACCAAATTTCAAGGCAAAGCAAGATTTTTAAGGTTGAAATCTAGTCTGATGGATGAAAACTCTACAAAAGATCCATAAACCCGTAATGTTTGTGAACTCTCTTACATGGATGTGAATCATCTTACCACAGAAACAGTAAGAAACGTAAGAAATCCAAGAAGGAGGACAAAGCATTCACTAACTTCCACGACAGGCGACCATTAGCAGTAATGAACATCAACCTAACTAAAACTTCCTATGCGAGCCAATAGAATTATGCCACTTTACCTGATCTGCACGACTATTCAACACTTTCTTGAATCCTTGACAGCTTTTAGAAGGACTTTAATCTGGCACAGAGAGATAAGAAGCATAAAAGTCCAAACATGGATTCCCTGATTATAAAGCAGTAAAGAAAAAACCATGCCACACTATTGCCTTTAATTTCACTGGTGTACCAAATTACTCTCAATTCAATAGGATCTTAGACACAATTTTTTGAACAGATAAGGTGCTAGATATATTTCATTACACATATACAAACATATATTTTTCCTATCCAGACATCTATTCTTGAAAATCTCAACAAGATAGAGCCTAATTATCTGAGAACTAAAGCAAACAGAGATGAACTCATTCTTCAAACATGTATATAAATTCAGAGATTTTGTTGTCTTTTAGTCCTGATTTTCTAATTAGAATGGCACCACTTTTATAATCTTCAAATTCAAATGTCTTAAAACAAATAATCTATAGGTGTCCAAGAGCAGCAGCCACATGAAACAGTAACTGAAGTGAGTGATCAATGCTTTCATAATATGCACAACACTGCCCTCAAACTGATAAATTCAATCAAGGATAAGAAAACTCTAAAACCTGTAGATAAAGCACAATTTTCTATCTTTCATGGCCAGGAAGATTAATGCCTGTATATACAAGTAAATACTAATATGTACCATAAGAAGATGCCTAGAATAACTAGTACCATCCTTCTATTCAGCAACCATACGAAGCAATTAATTTCAGAGCTTTCATTTACACTTTAATACCAAATCAAACAGTTAAAATGCTTTCTTTCTACCTCTACTAGAGTCTTCACTTGGTGCAAACTAGAGAACCATCGAACACCTACTGGCAGCGTGAAACATCACCTTGTGTTGGATCCTTAGGGTCGGGCTGTGGCCCCTGTCCAGTCCCCCTAGGCCCTGCATCCCCTAGAGCTGCTCTGCCATCCTCCCAAGCTCTAGCCTCATCCTCGGTCATGGCTCTAGCAGCCACTATTCTAGCCACCCTTGCTTCATCGGCTTCTTTGCTCAGCCGCGGCTCTATTTTTCTCTTCCTCCAGAGCATCCATAAACGCATTCAAGAAGAATGCGTTCCAAAATGTTCCTAATACCAAAAAACCTCCGGTCACAGTAGCTAGTAACAAAAAACCTCCAATATGTCGGGCAAATTGGTGACGATAATGCATGATGGTGCTCAATAGCGGCATGCGGAGGAAGAACTGAAGAAGTCTAATAGGATATGCCACATGTATTTATATTCTTTGTTTCTTTTAGTAGTGACTTACACATCAGCATTAGTTAGGAGATATTTTTTACTTCTTTGTCCTACATCTGCACAACTGTATATATATATTGTAATTGACGGAATAATGAAGGCAATTCACTTTTCAGTTTTCTCACACACACGCTCCCTCCATCTCTAGATTCAATATGGTATCAGAGCACTAAATCCGCTGCTCTCTTTCTTTCTCTCCCCTGCTTTTCCCTTTTCTGCCATGCCTGACTTCGGGAGTTCTTCGCACTCTTTTGCTCAATCTTCCATTGATGATCCTTCTCATCCTTTTTTTCTGCATCATACCGATCATCCTGGTTTAATCCTGGTCTCGCAGCCTCTGACTGGTGAGAATTATGCGTCCTGGAGCAGATCCAAGTTGATTGCCCTGTCGGTGAAGAACAAGTTAGGGTTTGTGGATGGATCAATTCCCAAACCTTCAGATGAGGATCCTGTTCTTCTTAATTCCTGGATCCGTAACAACAATATTGTTATTTCCTGGATCCTCAATTCTGTTTCGAAGGAAATCTCGGCAAGCGTAATTTTTTCTGAAACTGCTTTGGATATCTGGCTGGATTTGAAAGATCGTTTTCAATAGAACAATGCTCCACGGATCTACCAACTTCGTCGCGATCTTCTACATCTTTCTCAGGACTCTTCCTCAGTTAGTGTTTATTTCACCAAATTGAAGGCTCTGTGGGAAGAACTCTCTCACTTCCGTCCTAATTGCAGTTGTGGACGCTGTAGTTGTGGTGGTGTGAAAGCTCTTACTGACTATTACCAGATGGAGTATATCATGCTATTTTCGATGGGGTTAAATGAGTCGTTCTCCCCAATCCGTGGTCAGCTGTTATTGATGGATCCCATGCCGCCTATCAATCGTGTTTTTTCCCTTGTTTCTCAGGATGAGCGCCAGAAAGCTCTCACGGCTTTGCCTAATTCAACGATTGATACTACTTCACACTCTGTTTATCTAGCAAAGTCTACTGCTCAAAAATCTTCCAAGTCTAGTGATTCCTCTCGTGGTTCTAGCAATCGTACTTCTCATAGAGAACGACCGTACTGCACTTATTGTCATACCCCTGGACACACTGTCGAAAAGTGCTATAGACTTCATGGATTTCCCCCTGGTTATCGGTCTCGTTCTCAACCCTCTTCCTCTGTTCCTGTTACTGCTAATTCTTCATCTAGTGCTGTGGTTAATCAGGTTACAGGTGCATCCACTGGCTCTTTTGAGAATTTCTTTCAGATGCTGTCTCCTGCTCAGCACCAACAACTTCTTTCTATGCTGAGTTCACATCTTCCCTGTTGCCCCAGGATCTGTCTCCGACACTCCTTCTTCATCTTTTTCGGCAGGTACTTGTCTATCTGTCCCTACTTCCTCCACTGGTTTGTCTCATACCTCATGGATTGTTGATTCTGGTGCCTCACGGCACATTTGCTCTCATTCTAGCCTTTTTTCTTCCATGTTCCCTGTGCCTAATTCTACTGTTAGTTTACCTGATGGTTCTACATTTCCTGTCCATTTTCAAGGCACTATACACCTTTCCCCTCACCTTATTTTACACAATGTGTTATATGTGCCTTTGTTCAAGTTCAATTTACTCTCTGTTAGTGCCCTTACTCAAGATTCTCAACTTACTCTATCCTTTTTTCCCACTCATTTTGTGATTCAGGACCTCTCCCAGCAGAGGAGGATTGGCAAGGGTAGCAAAATTGAAGATCTCTATGTTTTAGAGTTCGCCAATCTTTCCTCTGTTATACATGTTAATAAAGTGTTCTGTTCTCTTTGGCACTCTAGATTAGGTCATCCATCTTTTAAACGTCTACATGTACTCAAATCAGTTTTGCACCTTGATGATGTTGTACATGATCATTCTCCTTGTTACATATGTCTTTTAGCCAAACAAAGACAACTATCTTTTCCCTCTAATAACCACTTGTCCGATGCTCCATTCAATTTAATTCATGCTGATATATGGGGCCCTTTTCATGAGCCTTCTCATGCTGGCCATAAGTTTTTCCTCACTTTAGTGGATGATTGTTCTCGTTATACCTGGATATACTTGCTTAGACAGAAATATGATGTGTTGGGGATTATACCTCAGTTTTTTGCTTACATTCAGACTCAATTCAATGCTCACATTAAGGTTTTCCGATCAGATAATGCCCCGGAGCTTTCTTTCACTGATTATTTCAAAGAAAAGGGGGTTGTTCATCAGTTTTCCTGTGTAGCTCGCCCACAACAAAATTCTGTCGTTGAGCGCAAACATCAACACTTATTAAATGTTGCAAGGGCTTTGTTTTTCCAGTCTAGGGTGCCTCTCAATTTTTGGTCCGAATGTATCCTAACTGCTGCATATTTGATTAATCGCACTCCATCCTATCTTCTTCACAATACATCTCCTTACACCAAACTTTATCAGCAGCCTGTGGATTACACACATCTTCGAAATTTTGGGTGTTTGGCCTTTGCTTCCACATTGTCGGCTCACAGGATAAAATTTCAGCCTCGTGCTCGTTTGTGTATTTTTGTTGGATATCCCACCGGCTATAAAGGTTATCGGTTATTCGATCCCCATACTAAGGAATTTTTTATTTCTCGTGATGTTAATTTCCATGAAAACCTTTACCCTTTTCATGACTCTCCTTCTTCCTTTGTTTCTGACCCTTTTTCTTCCCTGGTTCTTCCCCTTGCTATATCTGACTCTATCTCCTCTCCTCCATCTACTCTCTCCACCAACTCTCTACCACCATCACATCCCACTCAACCTCCCTTATTACGGCGTTCCTCTCGAGCCACCACTACACCTTCTTACCTTCGAGATTATCACTGCAGCCTTGTCTCTCACTCTTCAGCTCCATCCTCTTCACTCTCCACACCTTATCCCATTTCACACTATATCTCGTATGATTCTTTATCACCATCTTATAGAGCCTTGGCCCTCACCATTTCCTCTAATTTTGAGCCACAATACTATCATCAAGCTATCAAATATCCAGAATGGAGGGCTGCTATAAAAACTGAACTTGATGCACTAGAATCAAATCATACTTGGTCTATTGTTCCTTTGCCACCGGGCAAACACTCTATTGGTTGTCGTTGGGTTTACAAAATTAAGTACAATTCTAATGGCTCTATTGAGCGGCATAAAGCCCGTTTGGTTGCTAAAGGCTATACACAACAAGAGGGCGTTGATTTTCTGGACACTTTTTCCCCTGTTGCTAAACTTGTCACTGTAAAACTTCTTCTTAGCCTTGCAGCCACTAAAAACTAGCATTTAGTTCAATTAGATGTCAATAATGCTTTTTTGAATGGTGATTTGTTTGAGGAAGTGTATATGGATGTTCCTTTGGGTTATCACATTAAGGGGGAGTCCCTTTCTCACACAACCTCACCGCCACTTGTTTGCAAATTACAAAAGTCCTTGTATGGTCTGAAACAAGCGTCTAGGCAATGGTTTTCCAAATTTTCCACTTTTCTACAATCTTTCGGCTTCACACAATCTAAATCTGACTATAGTTTGTTTACACTTGGCACGGGTGCTTCTTTTGTTACTTTATTAGTCTATGTCGATGATATTATAATTACAGGCCCCTCCCTTGATGCCATCACTCATGTCAAAACCTTGCTTCAGAATCAGTTCAAGTTAAAAGATCTTGGTTGTCTCAAGTATTTTCTCGGTTTGGAGATCGCTCGGTCCTCAAGCTGGTATTGTCATTTCACAACGGCACTACACTCTTCAACTCTTAGAGGATTATGGTTTTCTGGGTTGCAAGCCAGCCCAGGCTCCTATGGATCCCAGGCTTTCTCTCAATACTTTTGATGGTGATATTCTTCCTGACTTTACTGCTTATAGGCGTTTGATTGGTCGGTTATTATATTTGACATTCACCTGATCGGATATTACCTTTGTTGTCCATAAACTCAGTCAGTTCTTGTCCAGCCCGCGTTTGCCACATCTTCAAGCTGCCCAGCATCTCTTAAGGTATCTTAAGTCTCATCCAGGTCAAGGTCTTCTTTTTTCTTCCTCTTCTACTGTGCAGCTTAAGGCTTTTTCAGATGCTGATTGGGGCTCGTGTCCTGATACTCGTAAATCCACTACTGGGTTATGTGTCTTCTTGGGCAACTCTTTAATTTCCTGGAAATCTAAGAAACAGCCAACAGTTTCTCGTTCTTCGGCAGAGGCGGAGTACCGTGCCTTGGCCGCAACCACCAGTGAGGTTCTTTGGATTCAGCAGCTTCTCAAGGATTTTCAGGTGCCTGCTAGTGCTCCTGCTGTGATTTATTGTGATAATCAGGCCGCTGTTCACATTGCCACCAATCCTTCCTTCTACGAGCGAACAAAGCACATTGAAATCGACTGTCATTTTGTGCGAGAGAAGATCAACGGTGGTTTCATCCGGCTCTTTCCTATCCGCACGGATCTTCAACTAGCAGATATATTCACCAAGCCATTACCATTTTCTGTCCTCTCCTCTTTCTTGGGCAAGATGGCTGTTAAAGATGTTTACCAGCCACCTTGAGGGGGAGTAATAGGATATGCCACATGTATTTATATTCTTTGTTTCTTTTAGTAGTGACTTACACATCAGCATTAGTTAGGAGATATTTTTTACTTCTTTGTCCTACATCTGCACAACTGTATATATATATTGTAATTGACGGAATAATGAAGGCAATTCACTTTTCAGTTTTCTCTCACACACGCTCCCTCCATCTCTAGATTCAATAAAGTCCTGAAGTCTGAGACTGGTTTAGCTATCTCCAGGAGGGCGAACACGTAAATGGCCAACAAAAACTGGCCCCAAATATCATCCACCGAGTTCCGGCGCACCACACTCAAGAAACAAGCTATACCAGTAAGGATATAGCCACCAAAAGTGTTCCCCATCCACCCCCTTCTCTGCTTCATCCAAGCAGATATGCGAACAAGGTAAGCACAAAAGTTCAATCCCACTCCCAAAATACAACCATAGACCATATACCGGGCAACAAAGTGGTTCTTTCTAAACATGAAAAATGGACACATCGCAGCGGCTCCCACTCCAGAAACAAACCAAAAGTACATCACCCAATCGTGATTCCCAAATTTCTTAACTTTTCTTACCCACCCACCAGCTCCAGCTTCACCGTTACCTCCAGCTCCAGCTTCACCTTTACCTCCAGCTCCAGCTCCTGCTCCTGCTCCAGCTCCGGCTTGGTTCTCCATTTCTGTTAAGAATGAAAAAAGGAAAAAAAACACTGATATTAGAGATAAAAAGAAAAAGGAAAGAAAGAAGAAGAGAGGAGATTAGATGGAAAGAAAAGAGAAGAGAGAGGCGACCGTCTGAAGAGGGGGGAGAGAGAGAGAGAGGGAGAAATGTTGTACGGTACGTACAGAAGTTAGGAAGTTATATTTGCAGCGGGAGGGAGGTGAGTGCGTCCAACAATTTTTTGATGGGAACAAATCTCATTTTTGTCTTTTATGAAAATTCTTGTCTGTATCAGGTTTGGCTATTCCACAACTAATAACGTGATGAATATTTTATATTTGTTATGTAAGTGGAATACAATTTAGAGAGAGTGACTAATTACATTTGGGTTTGATCGAATCGAGTTTGGAAAAAAATATTAAATTGTTTTTTTTTTATTAAATCCAAAAGAAAATTTGAAACAAGGCAATAGTGGCTCAATGACTAATGTTTAAAACTCTCCATACGACTTGTCTTTATTATATATAATTTAAGCCAGAACTCATTAAGTTTTATACATGATGTCATAAAAAACAAAAATTAAAAGTAGCAAGTAAAATAATTTTGAAACAATGTTTGTCACACATTGTTATGCATTGCCATCGGACCAATGCTGAATATATATATATATATATATATATATATATGTATATATGTTTAAACCATTAATTTTTTGATCAATTGGCTGATTAATTTAGATTAAGATACTACAGATGCTCAATATGGAGACAGTCTTCTCAACTCAATTATTCAATTTACAATTTTAGGATTTGGATCATGAACATCAATGTTGAATGTTGAAAAGTTCAACCTCCATTTCTATCATTTTAGGAATATATAATTTTTATTTTTAATGGACGAAAGGAAAAATTAGCAAATTAAGGATGCAAATGAAAGTTACAGATTTAACATGCACAATAAACATGCTTCTAGAAATGTTACTTCCATTACTAGCATTAAAAAGATCAAACCTAATACTTTTGCCTATTAACGAAAAACAAGTTCAATTAACAAAACCATCCAATGATATTTTTTTGTTAGCAAATGAAATAGTAACTTGTATTCTGCAGTGGAAAATTTCGTGCTATTTAATTGGGCATTATTCGATTGATGTTTTTAGCTGTTGAATTTGAAAACGATAACGTCAAAAAGTGTTAAACAAGTGAAATATGGCATCATTATATTCAATCAAACAACTGAAAATATTGTATCGATATTACCCAAATAGATAGTATCTCACGAGCCATTCTGTAGCATATTATATAAATTTGGTCAAAATTGAATCACTTTATCGTCTAATACGGATTAATTTATACTACTAGTTTCGATTGGAATATTAGCACAAAATGTCTAATTTTCGCATTGTTCCAAAATTGATTCGACGTGCACATCAGGATAAACTATAAAATTCTCTATAAGAACGTTAAATTCATTATTATACTGAAATCTCTGATTTATCCTATGTCCGAGTTGTATTATCATTATTCATTATATAAATAAAATTATCTATAGTATACTTTTATATAAAATAAGATTATAAGTTTTTGGCTTGTCAGTTCATTCTCTACTTTCTCTCCACTGCATTAATTTGTTTTCTTTTCACTTTAGAAATCTCTATGCCCTCTCTTCTCTCTCACATCATACTAATATGTAATTTTTATCCACTTTTACGTGCAGAATTTTGAAAATTTCAAGTAATATGGGGTTCAATTCATGAATTTTCCCCTTTAACAGCCACGTGGGACTTAAGTGTTCATGCCTTCAACGATTTGACAAAAAGTCGCCTAGCTACAAGACATAATTTGAGAACTTTTGTGAAAAATTCATAACTGAGGGAACAAAATTGAAAAAACAAATGCTGATTTAAGGTATAAATTTGACATTTTTCCCCGTATATGTAATGAAACTTAATTATCGTACTTTTAGTTTTGTTGGTGTCATTCTTTCTTTATCCATCTTTTGTTTTCTACTATGGAAATTTGAAGGCAACTCCAAAGATATATCACAACAGAAAAAAGAAAAAAGAAATTGTTGCTTTACGTCACATGCAACCACTTTATCAACTGAATGATATTGATCTTAATTAGCAAGAAAACTTGAGGGGATATGGTTAAAGATTAAGCGATTATTAACACAATTACACAATATATAGTCGAACAATATTGACAAAAGAATAATATTTGATGACATTATTATATCTAATTTCATACATATCATTCAATTATATATAGATAACCTTTGTTGAAGAATGATTTAGAGACGGAGAATTATTTGGAATCTTGATCTTTCAAATAGATCGTGACATCGTTCATATAAATCAAGGGGTTTTATACAAATAGCTTGGATAATTGGATCGAATTGATGCACATAGTATGTATATACACACACACACACACACACATTAAGAGTGTTCACTCTACTTGATGGTATTAGGGTTTTTTCTTGAATAATATATATTTATATATACACACACACATTAAGAGTGTTCACTCTACTTTATGGTATTAGGGTTTTTTCTTGAATAATATATATATATATATATATATATCATCAGTATGCATTTACAATGTAACAATAAAGCGGCTTATATTAGAATGTTACTTTTAGGTTTCAGTCTTGTCATATTACCCTCATTAGTCAGTTAGGTAATAGAGTGGTTCATATTATTCCTAGGAAAACTCTTTTCGATTTAGAGGGTTTGTGAATATTCCTGCAGTCGCAATGGATTTAGTAATTGCGGATTTGAGTAATTGAAATAAAGCGTTTTTTTACCTTAAAAAAATGAAGAATAATCATACTAAATATAAATATATATATATATATATATATCGTATATATAATTATGATAAATACGTGACAATTTTTAATTTTTTTACATTTTTTCAGATCGAGTCGTACTTCAAAAATGTGTTCCAATATCTTTGTTGAATTTATATTGGTTTCCCACCAAATTTAGCTCTATTTTTGGTCGATACCGTAAGAACACGTATTAATTAACTGTCCAAAAATATTGAAAAGGATTAAATTATATTTTGTCGAAGGGAAAATTACACTTCGACCCCCTGAGGTTCAATCAAATTATAGCTAGACCCCCTTAGATATGAAAAATTATACATACCTCCCTTGAAGTTTAGGTCCGGCTAACAAGTAGCACATTTCTGTCACTAATACACCATAATTTGCTTATGTAAGCAAAAAAATTATAGCGGAACTCCAATTTTACCCTTTTTCCAAAAAATCAATTTTTTTTTGTAGACAATAATACTTTTATTGGAATTGATAATTGTCATCAAGGAAATGGATAAACTTGTCTTTTAACATTTAACCTAAATTGTGGTATGTTTTTTTTCTTATTTTTTTCTAAATATTCGATAAGGATAATAAAGTAATTTCATTATATTTTCTTTGGATGTTAGCTAGATTCAAACCTCAAAGGAGGTATGTGTAATTTTCCATACCTAAGGGGGTCTAGCTATAATTTGACCAAACCTCAAGGGGTCTAAGTGTAATTTTCCCTTTATCGAATGTAGTACATTTTATATATTGTTAAAAGAGGAAATTAATTATTAATTGTTGAATATTGAATTTTCTATGAAGCATATGACCAATTAGGTAATAGTCCCAATTGATTGTTCATTATACCAAGAAAATTGGGAGGTTCGAACTGTTGCACGTATGCATGTTGTGACATCTACAGCATCAATGGACACGACATCATTGAACAAATGTGGGTTATTTAAGGAAATTAAATAACTAAGAATATGCATTAAAAATTGGGATATTTTGGGATGTTGATTGGTCGATTATATAGTATGCACGACACATGCATGCTAATAAATTCTTTTTATTAAAGCTTTGTGAAATTAATTATTTCAAATTGCTTCGAGATTATTATTTTATATATTTTCAGAATTAATTTGATTGCGGCCAAATAAATGGTGTGATAAGAAATGTATATACTAGGATCGAATTTGAGTTACTCATCATGTTATCAACTGAAGTATAAATTGGTTTTAGTGATTTTGATTCACGACTCCACTAGGTTGAGAGATAAATAAATAATGCTATAACGTACGATTGGTTAATTTTATTTTTTGACGTTTGATTTTCTAATGTTTATTGGAATTCATTCGCATATTATGTGAAGCTTTTATCATAAGTTTATATATAAAGCCAGTTCATAGTATGTTATTTTCATTCGTAAAAGAAAAAGAAAACGACATTTTGTTCTTTTCTAATTTATTCCTTTCCTTTAAAAGGAGATTTATATTTGTATGCTTACAATATGCGTGTGTGTGTGAGAGAGAGGGAGAGAGGGAGAGAGGGAGAGAGAGAGAGAGAGAGAGAGAGAGAGAGAGAGAGAGAGAGTACATATGTATATTATGCATCATCTACCTTAGCTAATCCAAGCTCAAACTTTCAAATAACCTTAATATATGAATCAACTAATTCAATTTAATTATTACTTGAATAAATTGAAGCATGGATCACCTACCGAACCCCAAACCCTCACTCCGAGAAAAAGAAAAATAAAATA
>JAOWBU010000214.1:0-49488 GCA_026212405.1 Petrea volubilis
TATTTTTTTTCGTATTATCATTAAGTCATAAGATGGTCTCAAAGAAATTTATAATATGTACCTTGTTAATATTTTGGGACAGAACCATAGCTTTGTCGTCTATTGTGGTCGTGCACTTTTCCAGTCAATCTATAGCAACAAGATTTACGGGGTCACATTTCTTCGATTGTTTCTTTAGTATGGATTTATGGCTAGTATTTCAGTTGAATCGTATGGTGAACATACTCCCGAAGGGTTCGGAGGGGGAGTATAGATTGGAAAATTATGTATTGTTGCTGCATGCCTTATCTACAACCCTATATTCGTCGATGTACGCTAGTGGTCTGCAATTTGTTTAGACTTACTGGTGCATATATTTCAACACTGGAATAATATTAAATGGCACTTATTAGTTTAACAATTAAGAAATGGAGATCACACACAACATCCATTTTCAGGCGAGTTTCATGCATTGAATACGTCTATCCAATGGGTAGTTTGTAATAAACTCAGATGGGATTAAAAACTCTAACTCACACTTATGTATTCATCGATAAAAAGTTTTAGTGAAAAGCTTATTTTATTCTCTACATAGTTCTTTTGTCATTTTCTAAAGTCCTCAATATTTGTTCAATTTTGCCAAAACATCCCGTGAGCCATGTTCACATATATTCAAACATAAAAGACACCCATAACATAAAAAATGAGAACCCATTTCAGAATTTGATGCTTAGGGTTCGATGTTTTACAAGTATTCAAAAATGAAGGTTTTTCATTTTCCCTAAGACGATGTGGTTCAACCAGCAATAGATGTGGTTCTTTTATAGTGGCATTTGTACGGCTTCAATTATTTGGGGTTCTCTTTAATTTGACGTATTCTTCATTGACTAGCAAACCGCCCACAAAACCCCAATGCCCACTAATTATAAACCCCCCCCCCCAAAATTGCTTTTTTTGGTATAAACAAACAAAAAGAATCGATTATCACGCTTGAGCGACAACTTTGATAATGCGAATGGCATCCACTTACAAGCATCTACCTTGCAGGTGGCTCATATAATGCCCCATTTAAAGCAAATTTTAAGAGCTTAAGTAATCACTCAATTAAGACAAATTTTAGTTACTTGTATTATTTTTGGATTCCTCAAAAAAACAATAAAAAAATAGGCATTATGCCTCGTAAACAATTGGTGTGGATGATCCTAAGTCATTCTCTATTCTCAAAAACAAAAAGACATGAAAACGTGTTAGGCCCTACATTTTTAGCTAAGTTGTTTTCTAAAAACATTCTGAAAAACAACCCAATTCCATGAATAGGTTGTAACATGTTTTGATGAATAACTTTGTGTTTCCTAGTGCCTTGTGTGCGAGTTCATTTGTAAGTTGTATAGGTTGATCATGAACTCTTAAGCTCAAGGCATCAGGGTTATATCGATCAAGCATCCATTCTGTCGACCCAATCTAACTCAATACGATAAAGGAGCCAAACCCAATAGGGAAGATGTCTTCATTTTGTTCTTTATTTAAAGTCTTGTTCACAGTCAACAGCTTCGTAAGGGATGTCCAACTATTAAATGTGGATTCCGTTTGCAATAAAATGTACGTACAAGTTTTTTATTGTGTACCAAAAAAAGTCCCTTTGTTAAGCTTGTGCGTTACAATGGGTAATTGAAAGTATTCAAATGGAATGGTGATTACATACCTGCACGGGTTCAAGGAAATCTTCATATTTTAACAGACATGGTTTCTCATACAAATTCAAGTTTTGCAGTAGTTATTTTTTTATCGGATCAAACTGAGTTGAAGTAGTTGTAATTAAAATTATTTTTTTTTCGTAGTGTCATTAAGTCATAAGATGGTCTCAAAGAAATTTATAATACGTACCTTGCTAATATTTTGGGACAGAACCATAGCTTCGTCGTCTATCGTGGTCGTGCACTTTTCCAGTCTATCTATTGCAACAAGTTTTATGAGGTCACATTTTTCGATTGGTTCTTTAGTATGGATTTATGGCTAGTATTTCGATTGGATCATATGGTGAACATACTCCCGAAGGGTTCGCAGGGGGAGTATAGATTGGATAAGTATGTATTGTTGCTACATACCTTCTCTACAACCTATATTCCTCTATGTGCGCTAGTGGTCTGTAATTTGTTTAGACTTACTGCTGCATATATTTCAATAATGGAATAATATTAAATAGCGCTTATTGGTTTAACAATTAAGAAATGAAAATCACACAAAACATCTAATTTCAGGCGAGTTTCATTCATTGAATATGTCTATCCAATCAGTAGTTTGTAATAAACTCAGATGGTATTAAAAACTCTAACTTACACTTATGTGTTCATCGATAAAAAGTTTTAGTGAAAACCTTATTTTATTCTCTACATATTTGTTTTGTCATTTTCTAAAGTTGTCAATATTTGCTCAATTTTGCCAAAACATCCCATGGGTCATGCTCACATATATTCTAACATAAAAGACACCCATAACATAAAAAATGAGAACCCATTACAGAATATGATGCTTAAGGTTCGATGTTTTAAAGGTATTCGGAAATGAAGGTTTTTGTTTTCCCTAAGATGATGTGGTTCCCATATAGTTTTCAACCAGCAATAGATGTGGTTCTTTTATAGTGGCATTTGTACGGCTTTAATCATCTGGGGTTCTCTTTAATTGAAAGTATTCTTCATTGACCAGCAAACTGCCCACAAAACCGCAGTGCCCACAAATTATAAACCCACCCAAAATCATTGCTTTTTTTTTGGGGTAAACAAACAAAAAGACTTGATTATCACGATTGAGTGAAAAATTTGATAATGCGAATGGGATCCACTTACAAGCATATACCTTGCAAGTGGCTCATGTAATGACCCATTTAAAGCAGATTTTGAGAGCTTAAGTAATCACACAATCAAGGCAAATTTTAGTAATTGGTATTGTTTTTGGGGTTCCTCAAAAAAAAGAAAAGGAAAAAAAAAAGGCTTTATGCTCCGGAAACAATTGGTGCGTATGATCCCAAGTCAGTCTCTATTCTCAAAAACAAAAAGACATGAACACGTGTTTGGCCCATCATTTTTAGCTAAGTTGTTTTCTAAAAACATTCAGAAAAACAACCCAATTCCACAGACAGGTCGTAACGTGTTTTGAGGAATAATTTTGTGTTTCCTAGTGCCTTAGTAAAGAAAGGACTTCGTAGTGCCTTGTGTACCAGTTCATTTGTAAGTTGTTTAGTTTGATCAAAAACTATGAACCTCGAGGCATCATGGCTATATCGATCATGCAGCCATTCTTTATTTAAAGTCTAGTACACAGTCAGCAGCTTCATAAGGGATGCCCGACTATTAAATTTGAATTCCGCTTGCAATAAAATGTACGTACAAGTTTTTTAGTTTGTACCGAATAAAGTCCATTTGTTAAGCTTGTATGTTACAAGAGGTACCTGAAAATAGTCAAATGAAATGGTGAGTACTACCTGCACGGGTTTCATGATATCTCATATTTTTACAGACAAGGTTTCTCGTACGAATTCAAGTTTTGTAGAAGTTATTTTTTTATCGGATCAAACTGAGCGGAAGTGTTGCAATTAAAATTATTTTTTTTGTAGTATCATTAACACTACAAGAAAACAGCCATTTGCCTACCGAATTTTCCTACGCAAAACTCACGGAAAACCTACGGAATTTACGTTTTCCAACGAAAAACCCACGGAAAACCTACGGAATGGATTCCCTCAGAAAAAGTGTTGTCGGTAAGCTTTTGCTAGGGAATTACCTACGGAAAACCAATGGAAATTTCGATCATGATTTGCCAACAGATTACCTACGGAAAACCAATGGAAACTTCGATCATGATTCACCTACGGATTACCTACGGAAAATCAACGGAAAAAGCACCTACGGCTTACCTACGAAAAATTTTGCTAGATAATTACCTAAGGATTACCAACGGATTGCCAACGAAAAATTCCATTGATTTTCCATTGGTTTTCCGTTGGTAATACATCCAGACCGCCGGAGCACCGCCACCGGTCGGGCTGTCTCCGCCGCTGCCCCGGACCCTGCCGCCGTCACCGCCGTCACCACTTGGCGGGCCCCCACAGCTGTCATCATCACTGGAATAGTGCCCCCATAATTTGCAAATTTTTGCAACTAAAGGGATTTGAACTCGTGACCTCAGGCTTGTTTGTCAAGCCCTCAACCACCAAGCTATTACAAGAACTTGTGACATGTTTTGTTTTGTTTTGTTTTATACTTATTACATATTTGTTTGATTATTCTTATTTTAATTTATTAATATATTATTTTGTTTTATACTTATTACATATTCTTGTTTTATATAATATCATTAAATATACAACTAATAATCTATATACTTATTAGAGATCTTTACTAAATATACTATACGTAAACGTATTTATATATAATTCTAAATCTATATTGTCATTAAAGGAACAATTCAATAGCTATTAAAGATCTCTATTATATATATAATATATTTGTACAAGTTTATATATTTAGCCGGTACCAACTCTCGGATTCGGATCCACATTGCACTGATTTGCTCCAGATCCGATCCTTTGACAACCCTACTTGGATCGTACATAAATTCAAAACTTTTGAAATATATGTGGCTAGATTTTAAAAGAGGGAGATAGAGGGAGTAATGAGAGTAAATATGAAAATATTCCCTCGGTTTTGCCTCGCCAAATTTAAAAAAAAATTACCAAGGAAAAAATCCATTGGGAATCCGTTGGGATTCCCTTGGAATATTTTGAACGAGATTACCTAAGGAAAATTCCGTTGGGATTCTGTCGGGAATTTTCTAAAAAAAATTACCAAAGGAAATATCCATTGGGAATCCCTCGGAAAATCTTGAACGAGATTACCTAGGGAAAATTCCGTTGGGATTCCGTCGGGAATTTTCTAAAAAAAATTACCAAGGGAAATATCCGTTGGGAATCCCTCGGAAAATCTTGAACGAGATTACCTAGGGAAAATTCCGTTGGGATTCCGTCGGGAATTTTCTAAAAACAATTACCAAGGGAAATATCCGTTGGGAATCCCTCGGAAAATCTTGAACGAGATTACCTAGGGAAAATTCCGTTGGGATTCCGTCGGGAATTTTCTAAAAAAACTTACCAAGGGAAATATCCGTTGGGAATCCCTCGGAAAATCTTGAACGAGATTACCTAGTGAAAATTCCGTTGGGATTCCGTCGGGAATTTTCTAAAAAAAATTACCAAGGGAAATATCCGTTGGGAATCCCTCGGAAAATCTTGAACGAGATTACCTAGGGAAATTTCCCTCGGTAATCCCTTGGTAAAAATGGCGCTACTTCTCCCGCCATTTTCTTGGCAAATTTTCCTACGGAGTACCAACGGATTACCAATGGAATTGCATGTTCCCAACTTCCGTAGGTTTTCCGTAGGATTTCCGTTGGTATTTGCAAGAGACTTTTTCCGTCGAGTTTCCGTAGGAAAATTCCGTAGGTTTTTGCCTGTTTTCTTGTAGTGTAAGTCATAAGATGGTCTCAAAGAAATTTATAACACGTACCTTGTTGATATTTTGGGGCAGAACCATAGCTTCCTCGTCTATCATGGTCGTGCACTTTTCCAGTCCATCTATAGTAATTGGTATTGTTTTTGGGGTTCCTCAAAAAAAAAAGGAAACGAAAAAAAAAAGGCATTATGCTCCGGAAGCAATTGGTGTGTATGATCCCAAGTCAATCTCTATTCTCAAAAACAAAAAGACATGAAAACGTGTTTGGCCCATCATTTTTAGCTAAGTTGTTTTCTAAAAATATTATGAAAAACAACCCAATTCCATAAACAGGTCATAACATGTTTTGAGGAATAACTTTGTATTTCCTGGTGCCTCAGCGAAGAAAGGATTTCCTAGTGCCTTGTGTACCTGTTCATTTGTAAGTTGTATAGGTTGATCATAAACTATTAACCTCGAGGCATTAGGGTTATATCGATCAAGCATCCATTCTGTCAAGTTGATATAACTCAATACTATAAAGGAGCCAAACCCAATAGCGAAGATGCCTTCATTTTGTTCTTTATTTAAAGTCTTGTTCACAGTCAGCAACTTCGTAAGGAATGTTTGACTATTAAATGTCGATTCCGCTTGCAATAGAATGTACGTACAAGTTTTTTAGTTTGTACCGAATAAAGTCCATTTGTTAAGCTTGTATATTACAAAGGGTACTTGAAAATGAAAATATTCAAATGGAATGGTGAGTACATACCTGCACGAGTTTCATGAACTCTTCATATTTTTACAGGCATGGTTTCTCTTACGAATTCAAGTTTTGCAGAAGTTATTTTTTTTATCGGATCAGACTGAGCGGAAGTAGTTGTAATGAAATTTTTTTTCGTAGTATCATTAAGTCATAAGATGGTCTCAAAGAGATTTATAACACGTACCTTGTTAATATTTTGGGACAGAACCGTAACTTTATCGCCTGTCGTGGTCGTGCACGTTTTCCAGTCTATCTATAGCAACAAGTTTGATGAGGTCACATTTCTTCGATTGTTTCTGCAGTATGGATTTATGGCTAGTATTTCGATTGAATCGGAAAGTGAACATACTCCCAAAGGGTTCGGAGGGGGAGTATAGATTGGAAATGTAGCGACCCGGAAAAATACCCTTCATATTTTATTAAAATTAAATAATAATTTTCACATAAAATTTGTACAAAATACAAAAGTAAGTTTATTGCGTAAAAGGCTTTTAAATGCTTTCGCTGCGCCACTCTGATCCGCTATCTCATTTCTTTCTAAAAATAGTCACATAAAGGGAATCAACGCGACGGTTGAGTAGAAATTTTCACTTAATTACATAAGGTGCTCGTGTGTATAATATGTGCACATAGTCATAATATCTCACATAATATTACCTTTCGAGTCACTTATTGGTGACTCCCTTATGTCTCCCACAGTACAAGATTCCAACCGTTCACATCATTAATCCCAATATTCCATCCGTTCACATCAGTGGTCATATCCCGGGACTATGCCAATTCCTACGACCCACAACCAATACATGGAACACTCCGTCTATGCAAGATGGGATTATGAAATGGATGGCGAGAATTGTTTTAAGACCGGCAAGCCTATTGCCGCCCGGTCGAACTCTAGCCCCATCCATTCCGAAGCACATACGGGCCCGACATGCACAAATAAAGTTTTTCATATATTTTCACATTATTTCACATAAGGAACATACTTCCATACTTATAACTTTAAATATAAAGGCATACTAAGAGCATATTTTGGAATAATAAACATCCATGTCTTTATATTAATTCTATGAACATAAGATATGAATATAACTAGAAAGTACAAGATATGAATATAACTAGAAACATATTTTCTAATAACTTGTAGTAGCATAATGATTATGAATTAAAGTAAGAACCTATACTTATGAAATTAAGTAAGATCCCTACCCTAATTAAATATATTTCTTCCTTTTAAGAGTGCTTTATGGAGTTAAGGGGATATATAGGAGGATAATATGTATATATGTATGTAAAAAGAAGGTGTTTATGTGTATATATATATGGGTAGAAGATTAACTATAAATATGAAGTGTTTTGTGTGTTTAGGGTAAGGTGAGTGTGAATGGGGTGTTTTAGGCGGGATTTGTTGTGTTTGTGTTGTGTGATAGAAATGAAGATCACCCCCCTCCTATTTATAGTTGTGGCCAAGAAATAAGATTATTTTATTAGGTTTTATCTTGTTAATTAATGTGATATTCCAACTAGGCTTATCATTAATTATGTTCACACCTAATTGTGGTTGTAAGTTACACAAGTGTTACCCTAAATAATATGAGTTGTACCCTAAATTATATTATGTGTTAGCCTAATTTAACATGATGCTAACAAGTGTTCTTCTTTTAAGATTAACCCTACAAATATTACCTAAGTTTAGTAAGGTTTATACAAGTGTCTACAATCTTGATTTTTCTAGTAGCTTAGGTGTATAATTTTATTAATTAAAGATAGTGACATTTTTTGACATGCGCATTATAATCATCCTATTATATGTGTACATATATTAATTTATGTTTTTAATTTCGAAATATATATGTTAAAATTTTTTAAATATGTAATATATAGTTATATAGTAGTATATTATCGAAAATAGTGAATATATTTTCATAAATTTTCAAAAAATCATAATTAGATATTTACGTGTATAAAATATGGATATATTTATGTAAATATTAATTTTAGAGTATTTTACATTATGCTATAAATATTTTCGAAATATAAGTATATGTATATATTGATTTATGTGCACATATGTAGAATCAAATGGGTAGTGTGAAAACATAATAATTATTGCACATTTCACCTATAAAATAATAAAACACTAAACAATTTAATCACATAGTTCACATACGAAATAATAATCACATAAAACACTAGATAATTTAATCATATAATTAACTTTTAAAATACCTAGAAATACCGGGTCATTACAGGAAATGTTTTTTTGTTGCTACATGCCTTCTCTACAGCCCTATATTCCTGTATGTGGGCTAGTGGTCGGCAATTTGTTTAGACTTACTGCTGCATATATTTCAACAATGGAATAATATTAAATAGCACTTATTAGTTTAACAATTAAGAAATGGAGATCACACACAACGGGCATTTTCAGGCGAGTTTCATGCATTGAATATATCTATCCAATGGGTTGTTTGTAATAAACTCAGATGGTATTAAAAACTCCAACTCACACTTATGTATTCATGTGCAACTGAGTGGAATTTTAATGGACTCTTTTTGGGATAGAAGAACAAAGTACAAGAGTATGATTGTATACACTTTCATGATTATTTCAACTATTTTTGTTTTATTTATTTATTGTTAGAAAATAAGAGTTAGCTACTCCATTGTTTTGAAAAGAAAGTATTGTAATTCGAGATTCTACTTTTCTATCAACCATGTTGGTGGTAATCAGATTGTGTACCGTTGCTCAATAGGTTTATCAATAGGAACATCTCCACTTTTATCTTAAAAATGTTGTAGGACATTTTGTAAAATGCTCTAGTCGTGAATTTTAATTAATGTGAGGCATGTACTTTAATCAACAGGCTTTTACCTCGTAGTATTTCATGATTAGCAGAATCAATAAGTGTATTCCAAGTAGTACACCATAATACAAGTTTTAATTTATCAAAAAAAAGGAGGGGGAGAATTGAAGAACGGATAGGAACATTAACCATGACAACCCTTGCTAACAACTACTCCTAGGTTGGCTATGTGATTGTGGAATCTTTTCCAATTGTCAAGTGGTTAGCCGTTGGGGTACCGAAAAATAGAATACGGGCATATACGACATCTGTGGGGGTTGTGAAACATTGATCCCAGGCGCACCATTTTCTTCCTGAGGAAAAATTAAAATAAGGTTTGAGTTGGTATAGATCCCAATGACAAAATCAAATTTACTGCCATAATTGAGATATATACTACGTCTCGATCAATGGGCGAGTGGACGATAGAACGCCCATGGGGGAGTTAGATGGAAATATAAAGCTGGATATGCATTGCTTGATTCCAAACAACGCTAGAATTTGGGAATTGAAGAGTGACATGGGAACATGCGACGGAGTGGTCAAGGTTTCATTTAAATTGGCAATCGTTGGTGCACTTTGACCACCGCTTGTTTGTTGTGAACAACTTTTGTGATCATGCTGCTTTCCAGATATTGTTTTATGTCCTTTGTTATTTTACATCTTTTAGATGTTTGCCCATTGTTACATTGTGATTCTTGGCCTAAGGTTCTCATATAAATAGTCGTCTTGTGCATTGGTTCTTTGGATGATTTGAATTTAGTAAACATAATGACAAACCTGCAAACTTGGTAGAAGAGTAGAAGCTATGTAGGCAATATTAGCGCTTAATAGTTTTTTTGAAAATTACATATTGGTTGCACTCACCCGCAAACAAAAAAGTTTAGGACCCTTTGCTGAGCGACTCTCTCTTAGTTTAGTTTCTCTTAGATTGAGTACTGGATGATATTCCGATGGGGCTGAGATGAGGTTGTTAGACATGGAAAGCCCCTCAAGGCCTTCATTGATTCTTGGACCAAATTCTTCAACTTGGATAATATAAGACATGGATTTAAGCATTCTTTAGCCATCCTAGAGAATTTTTTTTTGGGAGATATGGGATGTGGTACGAGGGCATAAATTTAAAACTCTGCTTTCTACCAACACACTACAAGAAAATAGTGAAAAACCTACCAAAAACCAATGGAAGACCTACGACAATCAGTCCATGAGAAAAAGTGTCATCGGTAAGCTTTTGTTGTGGACTTGCCCATGGAAAGCTGGTAGAATATTTGTCACTTGATCGTTTACCAAAGAATAATCGATGGACTGTTCGTCTGTTCGTCCATCATTACATACGGATTACCTACAGCGTACCTATGGCCTTCCTCAATGGAATTTTCTTTGGAATGTGAATTATCAACAGACTCTTCTAGATAAGTTCCTAAGGGTTACCAACAAATCGCCAATGGAATGCTTAGGAATGGATTAGCAATAGAAAACCAACGGCGGTATCTAGAGTTTTTCCTACAGATCAGCAATGGATTACCTACAGCTACTTTTCCTATGGAAAGGCAACAGGATTCAGAAGGATTTTTATCTCTCTCTCCTTGGGACTTCCATTGATACTCAATTGGTAATTTTCTTCCCCCGTCCCCACATCCCTAACTAACCTATAACTACAAACTAACTTAATTATATAACATAAATATAGCAATATATATATAAGTTATCATAGCTCAACATATATTTTCATAATTTAAATTCAAAAGTGCAGCTATACTAACCTTTGAGACCTCTTAAAAGTACAAGCTAAGCAACTACTGGATCAGCAAGTCTTCACAAACAAGCAATAATTTTTTGAACTGGTACATCGTCAAGTGTCCACTACCCATAAGAATGAAAGCAAGGAAACAAAAAAATATTATACACAACCATATTCTAAACTTAAGACAAGAAACTACTTTTACGTTGTATATAATAAATGGAACAAGTACATAAAGATATAAATTATATAAGGAATGTGTACCTTGAAAAAAGAAATGTATAAGTGATCAAGAAATCATAATTGGATTGGCATGGATCACTTGCTTTTAGCTCTTTCTTCTTTTTCCTATCTTTTACTTATAAAAATCAATGGCCTCATTGACCGCACTCTAAAATAGCTAAATTAAAGACAAAAGATAAAAGATAAAAAAACGTACATGCATATATATAGGAATAGAAAAAACAATGATTCAAGACCTCACTTTTGTAAATAGAATATCTTTCATCTATCAAACTAATGAAACAAATGTACTTTGTAGTTTTGATGCCAATTTTTTTTAGGATCAAACTTAAGGCAACTTCTTGGAACAAGAAAGTAAATTAAGAAAGATCAGCAACATTTTTAATTGAAAATGCATTACAGAGTGTAATAGACATGTGAATCCAAATCTAATTAAAAATTCCAATCCTATATCTAATTTTACAATACAAATGTATAAAATATTAATACAGATTTAGAAGGTAAAAACTTTTAATAAGTTACGGGAGTGGCATGTGACGACCCGGTAAATCCTATTATTTCAATATTTGGAATTATGAATTATGTGACAATTATTATGTGAATTATGATGCATACATTTGAAAAATATGATCATTCCTTTATTATTAGGAAAACTTTAAACCTATGAATTTCCTATTCATTTTTCGAAAAATCATTATTTCTTTATTTTTCCACAAATTTAATATATTGTTGATATTTTTATTATTGGTATTATTGTTTCCATATCATGAAATTTAATACTAATTTTATATTTAATTTTTGAAAAATATATAAAGTCAAATAATTCATCGATGTTCGGGAGAGGGTATTTATTCTTGATGGTGGCTTAGTTAAGAGGGCGGTAATCGATACATAATCTCCAGGACCCATCTTTCTTTTTGGACAAACAGTACAGGAGCTCCCTAGGGTGATGCACTCGGCGTAATAAATCCTTTGTCCAACAGTTCTTGTAGGTGAGTCTTAAGCTCGATATTCTAACCGTACTTGGACTAATTCGTAGTCATATTTATAGATGATATATTGGTGTATTCAAAGTCGGAAGAAGAGCACAAGGAACACTTGAGGATAGTACTCCAGACTTTGAGAGAAGAAAAGCTATATGTCAAATTCAGCAACTGTGAGTTCTGGCTGACACAAGTAGCATTTCTCGGACACATAGTATGAAAGGAAGAAATTGTAGTTGATCCAGGAAAAGTAAAGGCAGTAGTAGAATGGAAACAACCCACGACTGTCACTGAAGTACGAAGTTTTTTGGGTTTGGCGGGATATTATAGATGATTTATCAAGGATTTTTTGAAGATCGCCCGCCCCCTGACCAGATTAACCTAGTCCAATGTGCAATTCGTTTGGGATAATCATTGCGAAACTAGCTTTCAAGAGTTAAAGAATCGATTGATCACTGCTCCTGTATTAACTTTAACACAAGGGAATGACGGATTCCTAGTCTATACTGATGCATCCAAGGAAGGGTTAGGATGTGTACTCATGCAGAACAAGAAGGTAGTGGCCTATGCCTCGTAGAAGCTGAAGCCTTATGAAGAGAACTATCCAACACATGATTTAGAATTGGCAGCCATTGTCTTTGCTCTTAAGAAGTGAGACACTACCTTTATGGAACTTCTTTCGAAGTATTTACCAACCACAAGAGCCTCAAGTATTTGCTCTCTCAAAAGGAGTTGAATACGAGACAATGAAATTGGTTGGAAATGTTAGGTGACTTTAATTGCAACATTTAATACCATCCCGAAAAAGTGAATGTCGTAGCTAATGCGCTAAGCAGAAATGCCAATCTTGCATGTCTTATGACTTGAGAATGGAAGATGTTAAAAGACATCTCAAGTTGGAAACCTAAGGAAAGAGAGTTTGGAATTTTGTTTTCGCACTTACATGCACAACCCGCTATACTCCAAAGGATTAAAGAGGCTCAAGAAAAGGACAAGGAATTCCAACGGATCAAGGATAGGATTAACCTTGGAAAAGAAAAGGAGTTTATAGTGCCAAATGATGGAATTCTAAGGCTCCGAAGCCGAATATGTGTTCCAGGTGATGAGCAATTGAAAAAGGAAATATTAGAAGAGAGTCACAATACGAAATACATGATCCATCCATGGACGAACAAGATATAGATGTTGGTTTCTTAAATTTTCAGATTTTATGTTAGTTGAGGTTTAATGATCCTTTTATGCTTATTTATGTTTATGTGTAATCAGACGGCCTTGTGCGTATTATGTGATTTTTATAAAGTGCTATGGAGTATATATATATATATATATAATCTTATAAAGAAAGCTTATAAACATATATGTTTGATTTTGTAAAACTCTTTCCAAAAACTCTTTCTAATTTGAAAATATAATAGTTTTCATAGAATTATCTTAGTTTTATGAAAATACACTAGACTATTAGATTTATCCCAAGATGTTGTTTTTGAAACTATGTTCATTTTATGGGAATAAAGTAGTTTGGTAAAATGATGTGTTTCTATGAAAAGTCTTAGTTTTGACAAAATGTACTATTGTCATAAAAATAGATTTATTAAAGTTTTCCCAAGATATGGGTTATTTTATTAAAATAAATCCCTCTTTTACCAAACATGTCTACATGTGTTATATTGCCTACCATTTCAATGATAGGCTGGTTTGGGAAACACAGTCGTACTATTTGGTGATGACAATCCACTTGAGCATAATGCAAAGCTAACCAATCCATGCTTAAAATAACATCAAATTCATGGATAGGCAATAAGACTAAGTCAGTTGCCATCTTCCGACCACCTATTTCTATTTCATAGTCCTTATGAACTAAATCCATCTTCCAAGTGATTGGAAGAGGCGTAGTGACCTTTAATTCATAAGGCAAAGTCTTAGGATGTACTTACAATCTAGTAAAGAAACTAGTAGATATATAAGAATGTGTAGAACCAGGATCAACTAATACTTTAGTGAAATTTCGGTCTACGAGCAGCGTACCTTCTATGACTGATGCATTCTCGATCATGGCCTGGTTCATGGCAAAAACTTTCCCTTGGACTCACAGTTTCCCCACCTAATTCTCGTTGCCTTTCACGTTCTTCTCCTGATTCGGGGGTTGTGCTGGTCCGAATTGTGGGCAGTTTAAAAGAAAATGTCCACTGTTCCCTACATCTTGGGCAGTTTCTAGCCTTATTCCAACAACGATCCTCTGTGTGGTACGGTTTTCCACAATAGGTACAAGTCACATGCTACTGAAATGAGGGACTGACAAACTTTCCTTGATTTCTTTTATATTTACCCGGATCATCTTATTGAATCCTCCTAGCCCTTTCGTGTCTTATCCTCCTATGATTTGGACTTGTCCGAGTTGTCCTCACTTAGCTTTTAGTTGCTCCATGGTGCTTTCCACTTTGAGCGCTTTTTCAACTGCCACTGTGTAGGTTGACAGCTGGACCGCCGCTAATCGGTCTTGGATTTCTAGTTGGAGTCCGCCAACAAACTTCTATATTTTTCTTTCCTCATTCTCGACAAAATATGGGACAAATCGAGCTAGTTTGGTGAATAGGGCTTCGTAGTTCGCCACACTAAAGTCTTGTTGTGCTAGGCTAAGAAATTCTCTTTCTCGTTGCTCTTGAACAATTCAAGGAATGTATTGCGAATTAAATTCCTTAACAAAGTTATCCCAAGTAGGAGGAGTGTGAAGGGCTTCCCATTTACTGCTCATTCTCTTCCACCAGTGTCGCGCATCGTCTTCTAGACGAAAGGTGGCTAAAGTGACTTTTCAGGTGGAATCACAATTTAGAACCTCAAAAATCTTCTCCATTGCTTCTAACCAATTCATTGCTTTAGTATCATCTAGCTCGCCTTGAAAATATGGAGGTCCTAATCTCAGGAAATTGGTGAGGGCATTAGTGGTGGTTTCTTGGTGGTTGTTGTTGCTATTATTCATCTAATTCTGAAGAATAGTCGTTATCCTCTCAAATACAACGGAAAAATGATCATCTTGGGGCTCGGCGTCACTTCGGGTTCGCTATGACATCTATATCCAAGAATATCTAAGAGATTAGTCTTAGTAACCCCATACTCACAAAATACTCATCTTATTTATATATAAGGCAACCATGATATATCTACATCAAAAAGGCTTGCCACTAGTACTGCAAACACACCACATAAACACACATATAGACATAGACTTATTCTAATACTAAAGCATCTACTACACCCTCCAACGACTCCTTGAAGATAGATTGGATGGCCTCGGGTGCTGTTTCCTCCAACCAAGCTAGGCTCAAAATTCTAAACAGCTAGAGCCATGTTATCCTTGCTCTTCATATGAACAAGCTCAAGGATATGTTGATGTTTTTGGTGCATCTCAAAGATATGCCTTTGAGCATTTTCCAAACCAAGTTGTGTCTGGTACAGCTCCTCACAGAGCTTCTCATTAGCCTCCTGAAGCTTGTAAATCTCTGCCAACAACTCATCCACGTCAAGATTCGACACTTTATAAGGCACAAGTTCCCCAGTCCTCCTACATGGCTTCCGGTCAAATGATTCTCCATGGTTCGCCATCTACAACAAGTATTACAGTCAATCACATATGTACAAGAGCTTAGGTCTCCCTACAACAAGTATCACAATCAATCACATATGTACAAGAGCTTAGGTCTCCGTGACCATGCTCTGATACCACCTATAACGACCCCGATACCACCTATAATGACCCCGGTATCCCCTACTTGTTATAATTCACATATACAACATATAATAGAATAAGATACTAAAAAGGAAGCATATCATCATGACGGTACATCAAGTGTGTAAAACTCCGAATACAAAATATCAGTTCAAAAATACATAGAAACGAAAACTACAAAAAAAAGGCAAGTACGCAGCGGAATTTAAGGGCTTTCTTCCTAATAAAATGCTTCGAACTATTCCTCCTCTTCCACCTCATTAAGGCTAGCTTCGGGATCATTTAAAACACATCATATAACCACAATCAACATACATAGTTGAGTAGAAACATCATCTAATCACATAAGGTGCTCGTATATGTTATTTGCACAAAAACACATATTTTTTTCACATTTTGCTACATTTCTCGTCACCTATCAGTGACCCTTATGTAAATTTTATATAGTTTATACAATGCATATATATAGATATAGATATAGATATAGATATATATATATATATGATAAAATAAGTTTAGAAGATATTATTATCTTTCATTATTTTATATTAATGAAATTTTTTACTTTGTTGAAATAATGAAGTAAGACTTCCACAACTGTCTTTATTTGAATAAATTGCAATTATGTGAAACGAGCTCAAATTTGTCAGAGTAGTTTGGGTGAGTTCCGTCAGGACATACCATTGGTTAGGTTGTTGTAAGAGTTTTCACTCATTCCATCTGCTAAAAAATATTAGTCCCTTGACCTTGATTAAGCAATCCTTTCAAAAAAAAAACCGTATTAACCAAAATTGTGCTAGAGTGAAACTCTTAATCTTTTGCGGAAATATCTTCTTCCACCGCTAGTATTCTCTCTCTCTCTCTCTCTCTCACACACACACACACACGACATTGACAACACAGGGATGCTCACAACGTTGAAAAATTCACTCCACCCAGCAGCGAAGACGTAAATGCATATGTCTGTTTGATATCCAAAGACAACAAATTTCAACATCAAATATTTATTTAATCTTTAAATCATCATTTTAATTTTTATTTCTCTAATTTTATTTTATGCTTTTCTAATTTCAGGACTGGGTCCTTGCTGACAGTGAATTTGAAGTAACATTTAGTCCGTTCTTGATGGGGTTCTTTCTTTATGTTTGATTGGGTTTCTTGACCAAGTCTAGTTTGAAGTCAATTTGTATGGGTCGTGTTATTGTCGTCAGTGACTGATTTCTAATTTCTGACTTCGAATACAAAGTAAGCGGTCATATTCCTATATATGAAAAACTCATATATGCTAGAGTTTAGACTAGAGTGATTTGTTAATCGTTGTGTACATATGGTATCTCATAGAATCTGACTCAAGAATTTGTGGGGTTGTCGTTTGTCTTTTCTCTTTTGGCTCTAAGGCTAGAGTCAAGCTGCTGCGCATGTAAATTTGGAACTTTGGAGAATTTATTTTTTATTCAAGCATTCTGTCCCTAAAATTTATCATACATGTGGGCTTCCTCAATATTTTAATTGGAATAGGTTGGGTATTTTGAGCATTGGAGAGGCAATTTTCAGTTCTGTTAATAATTTTACATCAGAAACTATATAGAATCACTTTATTATCAGATTGCTGCTATTGTTGCTATGTGTGATTTTTGAAGAGCGTGTCAATATGGGCATTTTATGGCATGTGTGCTGATGGAGAGAGTATGTTGATGTGAGCACGTGACAGAATATATGTATTGATGGTGAGTTCTTGTTTGATTTATACGCATTATTTCCCAAGTTAAGGTTTAATTACATTTAGACTGCCGCCGAAGTAGCTATTTACCAGCCCTCAGAATTTATAAATTACTAAAATAAAGCGTTACGAGCTATCGCATTATATCACTTATATATATATATATATTATATCACTTATATATATATATAAGAACAAATGTAGATGTAGCCCATTATTCCAAGAAAATGTAAACAAAAATATTTAGGCGCATGTATATATACTAATGGAGTCGATTCAGTTGATGCGTATGCGAAATAAAAATGAAATATAATTTAATTATGAAATTAAATTTTAATAGTATAAAGTTAAACATTCATTAACTTATTTATATCGATACATATTTAATTTTTTATTCTATTTATTAAATTTCTGATAAGTAAAAAATAATTATAAAATAAGATGAAATTTAAAGATAAATATAAAAGATAAAATAGAAGGTGAGATGAGAGAGAAGAAAGTAACAGAAAATTAAAACACTTGAAAAAAGAGGGAAAATAGGTGGAATGAGAAATTAGATGTCAGACCAAAGGCATTAAAAGGATATTATCATATATTCCTCCCACTTTATAAATAATCTATACTATTACATATTTGAAGAACGAGTTTTGACTACAATGTTCAATTTTGATCAAATTCTCAATTCTTAGAATTTTGAATTATTTTTAATTATTTAAAATAAATTATTTGATTGGTTGACATTAATTGTAAATTTCTTAATTTTCTGTTATAATCATTAAAACCCACCAACTATCCATAATGATATTTTTAATATTTTTTGTACTCTCTCCCCCTCTCTAATAAAAAATTAATAATAACTTTCAGTAAAAACATATACATAAAGAAAATTCTAATTAAAATATTACATATTTCTATCAAATGTATTCATGATTTAAGAAATGTTAGGAATGTGAATATTAGCATAACGTTATTTATGATAAATTTCTCCTCAAAAATTAAAAAACAAACATTCAATTAAAACTTATGTCACTCAAACTTGAAAAAATGTCTTTTAATATGATATGATATATCCCAAATTAAATTATAATTTTAAAAAGATTATAAAAAAAAAACTAAAATGTAGACACAATAGTATCAATGATATATTATTTCATCTTTTTATCTCTATCATTTATTTGCATACAATTTAACAATATATGAAAGTTTTATTATCTAAGCTTTTTTTTTCATTGCCGTATCTTTTATTTTTAATTTTTTTATTATTAACTTGTCAACATATCCAAATTTTATTTATTTGTTTATTGTTCTTTATTTCCTAATGATACTATTTAATTTATATTATTGTTATTTATATACCTTGATACTATATGTACATTATAAAAAGTTTACATCTAACACAACATTCTTTAACTGTAATTTGGTTAATTTTGATCTTTCAAAATTTTGAATTTCTTGATTAATTCTTTTTTTTTTTTTTTGATTAGATAGGTCTTTTGAAATAATAATTGTAGTACCCTGACCTTCTTATGAGACGTATTATTATTATTATTGCCATTATTATTATTCACACTAATTATTATTGTAATTACTATTTACCTTAATATTATTATTGTTGTTGTTATTATTATTATTATTATTATTATTATTATTATTATTATTATTATTTTGTAAATCCTATTGGGTCTAGGATTATTAGTCTAACCCTATTAGGTTTATGACTATTAGGTTAATTCTATTAGGTTTAGGAATCCTTGATGACCTAAATATCCTATGGTGTATCAAATTAGGATTTAGCATTATACATACGGTTATAAACACAAACTAGAAAGAAAAAAAACCAATAGAGTGAATAGAAGCGAGACCCAACAGCCGTTAGTACCACACGACTTGAGCATCGGTATTGAATTTCAGCGTAGTAATCCTGGTAAGTCCCTAACCCCCATTCCGTGTATAATGTCTTAGTATAATTGGAACCTTAGCACCCATATTTTAATTCATTGAAAGCTATAGAGATGTTGATTTTACTTGTTCAAATCATTGAATTCCTATTCTACATGATGAGGAAAAAAAAAATTAAAAAAGAAGCCTAATGGGGATCCTTGCATCCATATTTTAATACATGAAAGGTTATAGACAAGTTGACTTTTCAATTCTAGCATTCAATTCATGTTTCTGCATGTTGATAATAAAAACCTAATTAAACATCTATGGACCTATTCCTATTTACGTACACATTAGCTAAGGATCGGAACTTATAATTGCTATAGTAACATCGATTGGCATTTTATTTATGTGGGAAAGAATGATTTCGTTAAACATGGACTATCTATATACATATAGATATTCGTATATATATCGTCACACTGTTAGTCAGTATATTATTAGATGTTATAATTTGGAATACAATGAATTCTTTTTCATACCTAACGGATGATTTTGGAGGATTAATCGTACATACATACATATATATATATACACAAATATCAATTTGTGAGTGATTTTGATTGATTTTGGGTAGTAGTAAAGTATTACGAATTTCATTAATTATTTTGATATCATAGATTTTATGTATTGACTCGCAACCCCTCTTTACATTATTAGATCCAAGTAATCTTGATTAGGACTTGGTTTGTTAAGCCTTGACAATCATAGAGATTTGAATAGACTCGGGTAAGTGGTTTCTTCCCTCTATTTCTTTTATAAAAATATGTTTTCATGAAACTTATATTTTTGTTCAAGTAAATTATTTTCTTATGAAAAATTGGATTTGAGCATGCTATTTTATGAATTTTCTATATGAAAAGCTAAAATTATTTTGTGTTGTGCTATATGTGTATATGTAAACATGCTCTGAACACTTTGAATTAATTCTATCGGTAGGAACGAGTTCTGAAATTTCCGACCAAGCTACGGGGTACAGTAGCAATTTCTGAACCCACTTAACGGGGTTGTAGTTAAGGCCCTCCTACGGGTAATAATAGTAGTTTCCGAACCCACTTAACGGGGTTGTAGTTAAGGCCCTCCTATGGGTAATAATAGTAGTGTCCGAACCCACCTAACGGGGTTATAGTTAGGGCTTGATCAAGTTAGCCAATAGAGATTTTGAATGTTCATGAGCATGGATATATAAATGAATTTGTCTGATTCTGTTTTGTTATCTATTCCATTTCTTGAAAGTGGAAAACGTGATTTTTGAATATTAGTCTATGTGTGCAACGTGTGATTTGAATATATATATATATATATATATATATACGTAACTTGCTCAAATTCGATAGAGGGTCAAGGGATCCCTTACTGGGCGAGTGTGCTCACACCACTAATAATCATTTTGCAGAGGATAATGCCAAGAAAGGTGACGAGGAACAATTTTGGGGTTGGTGAGTGGATTGATGGAGTCCCTGCTTAGAGACTTTAGTTATAGTTATTTGTTTTGATGTTTTCTTTTATGACTATCCATTAAGACGATTATTAATTGGTTTACGATTTATGTTTTAGAACTAAAGATGTAATAGTTAGGGTTATTATTTTATCCGCTGCGAGACCAAGGTTTTTGAATGAATATTTAATGGTTTTTAGTATGATCTGATTTCCGTAGCCTTGGTGTCTCTGAGTCCTTCGGGCTTAGGGGCATCGCCGTGCCTCGTCCCGGGTTCAGGGCGTGACAATAATAACAACAATTTAAAATTTTCTTATCCCACTCATCCACTTACTTATCCACTAACATATCTAAATATGTACTCCCACTTTTCTATGATTTTTGATTTCCACTAATTAAGTAAGATATTTTATAATTAAAATATTCATCAGAAAATGAATTGAGATACAAAATGAGATTATTTATCCCGAGAGAGAGAGAGAGAGAGAGAGGAGAGATGAAGGCAGATTTAAAATGTTCACAAAATCTAAGATTCATCTTACGTAAGTTTAGGGTGAAAGGTTTCTTCGGAGATGTAAAAGAAGATTCACAACATCCAAGATATATCAAGAGTATTTGGTGTTTCATAAGTTAATTATTATTTTATTGATATTTATATTTTTATAATTATTCTTTTTTTGTAAACTAAATTTTAATTTATTTTACGATGATTCACATCTATGTATATTTAAGTACGTAAAAAAATCATATTGTCACATCTTCCAATGTGAATAATAATTCATTATTTTGTGATTTATTAACTTAGAGTAGCTCATAGTTTAACATTCATACCTTTAATATATCTAAAAAAATTATTTATGACTTTAGTTTGAATCATATATTTAGATTTTAATTCTTTTTAATTTTTTTGATATGATTTTTTTGACACGACAATACTTTTCTTTTACTTTTTTTAAATTCAAGAGATTTGAATATGAGTATTTATTATTATTTATTTAATTACTAAACAACATTAAGATATCTTTAGAGTAAATAGTTATTTCAGATGAATAGTATATTTTATTTTTATCTTTTTATATAATATAATAAATTATAATATTCGTACATAGTACGTTGTACATACTAGTATTGATATATTTGGAAAAACACTCTCTAGAGAACTTAAAATATTTGGAAACACTCGTGTAGAAGTTTCTTGGAGGCTCGTGTCTTTAAACTCTACCATTAAATTTATTTGCAATTTATGGAACTTTATTCTTGTCGTACACGGATTGCCCCACATTGAATGTGGATGATTTTAATTAGTCTATTCTCTTATAGAAATAATATTTTGCATATCCATCCTATTGTGGCCACTGGTTGGACGAGAAAAGATTATTATTGATCAAATAAATATATATTAAAAAAAATCTTGGCCAAATCCCAGAAGACCAGAAGTTTTAACTTGCAACCGCAAACGGTTTTTTTCTTTTTTGTTTTTTTTCAACTTGAAAATTTGATGTAAGGTATCTTGAAATAAAGTCAATTTAGTTTAATTTAAACCATATTTTAAAAATGAAAGTAAAATAAATAGTTATATTAGTTATCATTCTATAAATTTTGTAATAAATTCTTGGGAAGTGTTTAAAATGTTAACATAATTTAATCATATTTTAATAACTTTATATTAAAATATTAAATATAGAAAATAGATAAATATTCTACAGTTTATTTTACTCTAATTAAATATCTTAAAATGAAATTAGATTATTCAACTAATTCAATTAAACTACTTCCTAATTAACAAGTGCACTAATAAAAATATTTAAAAAATGCCCCAAATAAACTGTCATACAACATTATAAGAAATAAAGAATTCTCTTAATCTTCCGTTTGGTTCTTGGATTTTGGTAAGGAAAATAGGTAGAAATTTTTTTCTTTTGTTTCAAATAATAGTACTCTATACTTTCATTTTTGATCCTATTCATTTTCCTTTTATTTTTCTCACCAAAATCCTTGTTCCAAACATAGCTTAAAGATTGTGTTCTTCCCTAGTGACCCCCACCCAAATCCACTGATTAGTCTTCTTGTTACAAACACTGACCTCCTACTCGTAACTACCAAAGGTAATTAGACCGAATATTTAATTAGGAAACCTACCATCAGTCAGCTTCACATGTGACTAAGGTTAGTCACGTTTTACGATTATGCCACAAATAATAATTTTAAGTTTTTAAGTAGGTTTACTGGTGATTCAAAATTTACACCAACCGGCTATTAACTGTAAGATCAGGAAAACATCTCTCTCTCTCTCCACATGCACGGTTTCTCTCTATTTCCCAATTTCCCAATTTCCCAATTTCCAGACGTTAGAAGAACTCTTCACTTTTGAAATAGAAGTTTTGCTTTCACTTTGCTACGATAAAACTCTTCTCGACAAAACCCCAATCCTTGAAAAAATTTGTCACATCCATGCTTTCTTTTTATTAATTTTATGTTGGTGAACAAATCATTCTCCAATTTTTTGGATAACCATCAAAGATATTGATTTGGGAATTAGTGCGAGAAGTCGTCTCTTCATCTTCTCTGTCAGATTTCGCACCTCCATCAACTTTTCTATCTACTTGGTATATAGTTGAGATAACTTTTCTGTTTCATTTGATTTTCATGAATTGTGAACATCAATTTATTTATTTATTATTTTTTTTTTTGGTCAGAGAGCGTGAACATCAATTTATTTCAACTACTGTATTGGATTGATTTTGTAAGTAGGTGCTCTGTTGTGGGCTCAGTCGATCCTAGCGAAGTGATCATGTAGCCAACTCCATTTAAAATGCGCCATGTGTACTTTGGAGAGAGAGAAAATGGGAGAGTGAGAGAGAGAAAGACAGAATGGGCAGACAAAGTGGGTGTGGGGCGCGTGAGAGAGAGTGGGTGAGAGTGACCGAGTGTGTGTGTGTCTAATTTAAATCTGTGAAGTGTGTGAGTGTGCTTGGGGGAGAGTGAGAGAGTAAAAGCTTAATGTAATATAATGCAATAAAATCTGTCAAGTGAGATGAGTGTAAGTTAATGTAATATCAAAAAATTAATATAAATAAAAAGTATCAATTAATAATTTTTTTAATCAATAAATACCAAAAAATTAATGTCTATCCCCAATAATTTTTTTTTTTTACTAAACTAACATAATTAAAGTTGAGATGCAAAACGTTCATTAAGGAAACAATCAAAACTTCACGAGTCACTTTGATGTTGTTGATTCCAATTATTAAAGCAATATCCCTGCAAAATTTTAAAAAATAAAATTAGTGAATTTACTAATACATTTTAGAAAGTGCTTTTAAGTCAAATATAGTTGTAAACATGTGGAAAATTTAGATCTTGTTGGGGATACATGCTTGTGAAATTTTCACCCGTATTCCAAATTCTGTTAGTAACCTGTGTAACACAAAATGTTATTTCACCCTACAAATCAATTTAAAAAATAAATTGAGTTGATGAACTAAAATTTAACTTACCCCTATATGCATAGCATGAGACATAGGATTCACAATTGCATGAGGTATTGAGTGCGAGACATAATGTTGGTGAGTATGAGATTGAGGTGCAATTGATGCCTCTTTGAAATGATACCCAAAATTATGTAGAGACTGTTGGGAATTTATGGCTTCTTGTGACATTGCGACATTCAATACTTACAATTGTCCTTTCTGTTTAGTGCCCTTTATGCTCCTCTCTAAAAATCATCCCAAACAAACAAAAAGATTAAATAATAATAATAATAATAATAATAATAATAATAATAATAAACTTACTTGAACTTTCCGCTTTTTCCTTTCCTTTGGCTTTTTTGCTCTTTTCATCCCAATGATTTGGTATGCGTGCATTTGTGATTCCTTTTGATTTGACAAAAAGAGGATCACAAACAAGTATTTCATTTTGCTTGTCAATAACCAAATTATCACATTTAGATTCATCATCTAAATTGAATTTCTTAAACAAGGTAGTCATTTTTTCGCGAGTATCATGGAGAATACCTGTTAACATACTCCTTGTCTCTTCATGAGATTTGGATTGCATAGCTATATCATAAAATGATCTCATTGAATCATTCATAAATACCATTTGAGAAATATGGCTACTTTCACTTTGTTTTCCACTTGCGCTTGTATAATCACACAACTTGTTTTTCACATTTTTCATCCACCGCTTCTTTATATATTGTTCAGGTATCGAGTGTACTTTAAAATAGTTTAAGACTTTGAAAGAATGCTAGCACAATATCCCCATGGACTCAAATTTATGACAAGTGCACATGACTTCGGTTTTTTGCCTATCAAATAAGACAATTCTAACCCTTGAGTCATGACTTTGGGATCTGACTTTAAACTCAATGAAACAAGGGTCAATCAGTGAAGGATCTTCTACAAATTCTAAACTTAAAGAGTCAATTAGTTCCATTTCAACTAGCTTGTACAAGTTCATAGTGTAGACATCAGCAGCATGTTTCAACAATAAATTATTTTTCACAATCATTAATGGCTTCCAATGTTGACAGCGAGTATCCTCTTTCTTTTCATTTGCATGCCAGTTTTTCTGAACTTTTTCATAATTAAGCACAAAATTGTACAAATAACTTGTCCTATCACCCATTTTTTTCAAAACCGAATTTGTTCCTTCACTTGATGTAGCTAACAAACCAACACTAAATCTTGTACTACTAAATGCCGTAACCCATTTGTACCTCAAATTTACATGCTATTCAACCATTTATGATCACTAAGATTATATTCATTGACCATCTCTTTCCATGTTGCGTCAAACTCTTTTTCAGAATCACAATATGTCATGCATTTATGCCACAATTTCTTGAATCTTGAATCACAATTCAAATTTCCCAAATGTGTAGGAGCATTTTGATTGATATACCATTGACATAACTGGTGATGTGAATTGGGAAACACTATTTCAATTGCATTCATCATTGCTTGGCATTGATCTGTAAAAATTGTTCAGGTTGTCCACCACTCATGGATTCAAGAAATGTCTTAAACAACCATTCAAAAGAATCTTCCATTTCATCTGACATGAGAGCCAAACCAAACATCACATTCTGCTTATAGTGATTTAGTCCCACAAAAGGAGCACATATCAAATTATACTTATTTGTCATATACGTAGTATCAACTGAAAGCACATCACCAAAGTATTCATAGTCAATTCTGCAACGATAGTCTCTAAAGAAAAAGTTCATCACCCTATTATCATCATCCAATTGTACATCCCAATAAAAATAGGGCTCACTATTTGACCTGTTCCAAAAATGTTTGATTAATTCTGATGCATCTCCATTTTCAACCTTGGTATACTTTCTCAAACTTCTGAGGTAATCATATGCATCTCTTTTGACAAAACTCAAATTTTCGGGCCCACATACTTCCTCTTGCATGTAGGAAACAGCACTAGCCATAGATATTCCCGCATTCACCATATTTTTTAAAGTTAATCCTTGAGCATCTGAAATGTTACGTGATGATCTTAGGTTTCATCAACTGCAACCATTTCATGATTATGATCCATCACAAACCTAGTTATCTTTCACTCTCCATCCTTTCCACGCCCAACTCTAAGCCTTGCTTTGCAATTCATTCGAGTTATAGGTTTTTGGTAAGTTGGTATTTTATCATTTGAAGATTTTTCATCCTTAACACCTTCACAAGAACATTTAAATTCTTTCACTTGAAGTTCAAGGCTACGAGGGAAATATCATTGATCTCCTTTTCTAACACTAAATCCTTTAGCATGTGTATACTTACAATACAAAAAATAAGCATCTTCTATACTTTCCACGGATTGGCCCATTGACAATCTACTCTCAAATTCATCTATGATTGAGCTCATAAATCGTACCTCTTGAGGTTTTGGCAAAGATGATTTCATTGATTGCTCTTCATACGAATTTGAATCAGTAGGTAAATTTCATTCCATTATGTGAATAATGACCTATAAAATCAAAAGCATAGCTATCTAGTTAATTAAAAAGTCAAATAAGTGATTTTAGCATTTATAAAATAATCACTACTAATTAGTAAACATGGATTTTAGCATTTATAAAAAGAATCACTACTAATTAATAAACATGGACTACATGAATAAAGTCCAGATCTATATGCTTAAACAAGAGGAAAAAACAAAGTGACAAAGATAAGAGAAAAATATTACCAAATAACAGTGGTAGAGTACAACAGTGGTGATGGTGGAATTCTTACAGTGATGAGTTACAAATTATGAAAATTTGTAGTGAAAAATATTAGTATTTTAACATTTTTCTACAGTGAAAAATAGTAGTGTTTTTACGGATGAGTTTTGCTAGTGTTCTTATATTTTGTTGGTTGACCGAGTAGGTAGAATATTAAAACTTCTCATCAATAAAAATGATACTTGTCGTGTGCCTATTTGTTTAAATGTGAGAGGTAAAAAGGTAGGTGGGTGGATAAATAAAGCTTTTACTCTCTCACTCTCTCCCAAGCACACTCACACACTTCACAGATTTAAATTAGACACACACACACTCGTTCACTCTCACCCACTCTCTCTCACACGCCCCACACCCACTTTGTCAACCTACTCTCTCTCTCTCTCTCTCTCACTCTCCCATTTTCTCTTTCTCCAAAGTAGACGTGGCGTATTTTAAATGGAGTTGGCTACATGGCCATTTTGCTAGGATCCACCGAGCCTCTGTTGCGGTTTCGGCGAAAGCCACTTTTTACGTTTTCCTAATTCTAATAAAAAATGACTGTAGTTTGTCAGTTATTAATCCATGTGAATATGAACCTTTTTATGCAAAATTTTTTTAGGGAAAAGTTATTATTTTGAGTGACCAATATCTAGAAGTCCTACAATAATGTATACGATACGTATCTGATCAATGCTTAGAGCATGATGTTACGAATTCATGTCTTTGTTTCCAGAAATCAATGAAAAATACTCGGTTTTGCGGTCTCCTAGGAAACATTGTGGATGTGTTTTTTTTTTTTTTTTTTTGTCTGTGTTTTATAATCCATGTATATGGAGGTGCTGCTCCTAGTTACTTGCTTCACTCATATCACTGAATACCACGTTTAGGATCGTGCATTCCAGTTCGAGGTACTTTCGCGCATTGGAACGCTTGGTTACATGTTCTAGTACCCTGAAATCGGTATTCTGGCAACTGTTGATCATGAAGGCAGCGGAAATTAGGGTTCTGAAGTCAGAGATAGGTCTGAGATGCTGAGGATAGCCTTCAATGGAGGAAGGGAACATAATTTTCATTGTGGACCATGATTTCGGCTATTTATGCAAAGAGTTTTATGAGAAGAATTTTGTGAGTTTTAGCAGAAAAATTACAATGCTCTGAGAAGATTAAGAAAGGGAGAAGATGAAGAAAGTCGGCGTTGAGAGAGAGAAATTGAGGAACCCTAAAAGCCAACCTTCTCCTTTTATTTTCTTTTATTATTTTTTCTTTTTTTATGGTTACCCTAAAAGCTAGAGTCCTTTATATTTTTCGTTCTTTTATCTTTTGACTTTTTTTATTTTTATTTTTTTTCATAATTTTGTATAATTTTTTATATTTGGATTGCTAATTGAGAATTAATTCAAATAAATAATGAAACTCTAATAATATTTTTTGTGTGTTAATGATTGTAAAATCTCAAATTATTAAATAAATATATTGGGACAGATGAAAAAATCAACTGCCAATCTTTTCTTTTTTAGACGTTTCATCTTCTTTCTCAAGTTTTGTTATTAAAAACAAATCGAAGATAAGTACAGGCTTTTGAAAGGAATCCAAGGAACATCATCGAATAAGAGTTGCTTTTAATTTTGAATTCTAAAATTTATGGAACAATTTTTTTTTCTTTTTTGTTTTTTTTTCTAAAATTAAATAAGTAGGAAATTATTTTAATTTTGAGTTCTAATTTGTTTAGAACAAGGAAATGTTTCTAAAAAATAAATAAATATTACATGGTTCTCCATTAAAGACTTATTTATATTTATATACCAATTACCTTCCTTCAAATTGAGTTAATGCTAAAATTTAAAAAGAAAAAAAAAAAAAAACAGAAATACTTACCATATTTCCATGGAAGAAGAATAAATGCATTGAGTCATTAAATGACAAATTGAGCTGCACAACTGTAATATGTTGAATGAAAATGAAGGTAGAATTAGTGCATTGTGATAAAAATTTAAAATTTGGTTGTACAACTGTAATACTTTAAATGATGTTTGGAGTGCAAATACAATGATATTAATTACTATCATTTTCATTTATTCACATATTTTTAAAGGGATATATATTTTTGAACGATATCCAATTTGAAGGATATACATTCATTTTGTTTAGTTAATTTAAGTGTGACATATTGAATGTCCTAACCTCTTAAACATATAAATTTAAGTGATCATCTAAAAGATAATATTGATCTGTAGCTACATGATTAGGGTGCAAGATGAGTCGAACTAACTCGATTAATTCTCAAATCGAGCTTGAACTTTTTAATAAATCGTCTCAAATATAGCTATTCAAAAGCTCATGAGTCGGCTCGCGAACAATAATCTGTTAACAATATTTTTAATTACCTTTTTATTTATTTTTTCATCAAGTAAGCTGAGCTCGAGCTCGATATTTTTGACTCGAGCTTGAGCTTTTTAATGAGTTTAGCTCAAGCTGAAATATAGTTGTTCAAAAGTTCATGAGTCGGTTCGCAAACAATAATATGTTAACAATATTTATTTTGAAAAACATTTACTTATTTTTTCAATAAGCACGCTGAGCTCAAGCTCGAGCTTGATATTTTTGACTCGAGCTTAGTGTTACCAACTTGAGCTTGAGCTTTTTAATGAGTTGAACTCAAGCTTAAATATAATTGTTCAAAAGCTCACGAGCCAGTTCGCGAACAATAATATGTTAACAATATTTATTTAAAACAGCATATAGTTAGTTTTTCAATAAGCTGAGCTCGAGTTCAATATTTTTGACTCAAGCTTGTGTTCCAAACTTAAAATCGTCGATTTATTGACACCCAAACTCGACTCATTTACACGTCTATGTATGATTACTTAATTAGTTTAAAGTATGTAGATTAAATAATTGAATATTAACCATTTAATCATATCACATAAAAGAGATCATAAAGTTTATATGTATACTAAATAAATATCTAATAAATAATATTCTTAAAAAATAACTTATATGTATAATAAAATTTCCATGTTTTGCTTAGTAGTTTTTTTTGAAAAATAATAATATTACATGAACGATAATAATACAAATATATATATATATACACTTAGTAGAGTTCTAATAGAAACTATGTCAAAGTTCTTTAAAGTCTTGACTCTTGACTCGAGATACATGAAGAAGCAACTTCCAATAAAGTGAATCTATTCCCTTAACGTTAATGATAACTAATAAAATAAATCCAATTGACAAAAACTAAAAAGAACAAAAGAAAAAAAAGAATATGAATCGTTTGAGTATTTTGAAAGAAGTCAAAGAATAGAAGTACAACTGCAGATTATAGAACTTCATCGGTTCATCTTCATCAATCATCTATTATGGTGTTTGGAAAAAGAAAATTATATGAGCTTTCAACTCATGAGTCATCTTTTGATAATGAGAGTGAAAGTCTTGATACAAATGATAGTACTACTCTCGAGGATGAAAGGTCTCATGGACATCAAGTTGTTGAAGAGTGAATACCAACAATTGCAACACCAAAGTTGCATGAGGACAAGAAGCCTTTGGCAGATGAAGTAATTTTTAGAGGCATTGCTATTAGAAAAAATCCTGGAGGTGCAAAACTTTGGACTTGCAAACATTTCAAGAATGATTATAACAGTTCACATACTAGAATGATTTGGTGCTCCAATAGGAAAAGAAAGCAGGGATTCAAAGATGTCTAGCCTCGGTGAATGATCAGGGTCCATATGAAGCACTTAGAAAAAGAGTTCAAGTAGCAGAGAAACAGGGAGTTTCTTCATCTTTAAGATGTTCTACCATCACCCAAAAAGAAAATGAAGCTTACTCTAAATTGAAACCTATTCAAGATACTTTCCAAATCATGGAAAGAGATGAAGTTGATTTGAAGGTGGTGAGAGCCTTGTGTGCAAATGGTATTCCTTTTAATGTTCTCAGAAATCCTCAATTTGTTGAAATGGTGACAACAATCAATAATGGACCAAAAGGTTATAAAGCTCTATCATTTGAGAAATCCAGAATAGTGTTGCTAGATAAAAGCAAAACATGCATGGAAAAGGACTTAGCTCCAATAAAAGAAACATGGTACAACCGAGGAGTATCAGTTGTTTCTAATGGGTGGACCAATATCAAGCACATGCCTTTGATTAATGTTCTTGCAGTAAATAGTAGGGGAGCCATGTTTTTGTATGCTGATGATTTTTCTAGAATAGGAAAGACATGACACATAATTGTTCAATATCTACTCAAAGCCATTGAAGAAGTAGGGCCTCATAACATTCTACAAGTAGTGATTGACAACGCGTCGAATTGCAAAGTTGCAAGAAGAGAGATTGAGCACGTGCACAAACATATTTTTTGGTCTCCTTGTGTGGTTCACAATTTGAAATTGATTTTTAAAGACTTTGTTGTTGTAATTCTGTTTTGTGTTTATTTTGCAAAGCAAAAAATACTAAGAAGCAAAAGAATAATGAAGATGCAAGGCTGAAAGGGAACTGCAAAAATCTGCATAATTCATTGACAAAAGCACACATTTATACATGAACTTAACCAACTAACAACCTACAAATGTACATAAAATCAAGACATGTTTAAAACAAAATAGAGCTATTCTACTGCAATTTTATTTGCAACAAATTCCTAATTTTAAGGAACTGATTTTGACTGGCTTGTAAACAATTCCAAAGACCAAGTCTTCTACAGTAAATGAGGCAGCTCTCAACACTCCTCCTTGCATCTTTTACTGCAGGCACCTATTTTGCTTCTCAAGGTATCAAACTTCATTTTAGACAAGGGCTTGGTTAATATGTCAGCAAGTCGATCTTCTATTTTGCAGTAGATAAGATGTACTTTTTCATTTTTCTGAACTTCCGTAGGAAAATAATATTTGATCTTGAAATGCTTGGTTCTGCCATGAAAAATTGGATTGTTGGATATGGCTATTGTAGCTTGATTATCAACATAAATATCAGTAGCTTTGTTTTGCTCCATGTGTAGGTCTACCAAGATCTTTCTAAGCCATAAAATTTGATTTGCAGCTGCAGTTGCAAAAACATACTCAGCTTCTACAGTTGATTGGGCAATAATCTCTTATTTTTTGGAACACTAAGAGAAAATTCCTAAACCAAAATTGAAGCAGTAGCCTGAAGTGCTCTTCATGTCATCTAAACAGCCACCCCAATCACTATCCTCATAACCTTGTAGCTCAGAATTTTCAGAATGTGTGAACTGAATGCCATAGTCAACCGTACCTTTGATATACCTTATCACTCTTTTAGCAGCTTTGAAGTGAATTTCACTTGCACAATGCATAAATCTGGATAGCAAGCTTACAGAATGCATGATATCTGGCTTTGTTGCTATGAGATACATCAAACAACCAATAAGACTTCTATAGACCCCTTCATCTACTTTCTGAGTGCTATGTTCAAGTCAAAACTTCTCCTTTTAATTCATTGGTGTGTCCATTGGTTTGCAATCTTCCTTATTGAATTTCTTTAGAATCTCTTTATCATATTTTTGTTGACCAATGATGATCCCATGCTGATTTTGCTGCACTTCAATGCCAAGAAAATAGGACATGTCTCCAAGGTCTGTCATTTCAAAGACCTTCATCATTTCTGCTTTGAATTGGTTAAGCATTTTCAGATTGTTTCCTGTTACAAACAAGTCATCAACATAAATAGAAACCATAATCAAATCGGTGTTAGTGCTTCGAACATATAGTGCTGATTCACTCAGACTTTTCTTGAAGTCAAGACTAAGAAAATGCTCATCAATCCAGCTATACTAAGCTCTTGGAACTTGTTTCAGGCCATACAAGGCCTTTTTAAATAAATATACTTTGTCTTTTTCTCCTTTGACAGCAAAACCTTCTGGTTGTTATACAAAGATCTCCTCCTGCAAGTAGCCATTTAGAAGGGCTGATTTCACATCAATTTAGAATATTTTCAAGCCCTTTTGTGCTGTAATGCAAGTAACATTCTGATAGTATCAAGTCATGCTACTGGTGCAAAGGTTTCTGAAAAATCTACACTAAATACTTGAGCATAGCCTTTGACCACCAATCTAGCTTTATGTTAGTTGATAGTACCATCTGCATTAAGCTTTGTCTTGTACACCCATTTTACACCAACGGTTCTTTTGTGGCTTGGTTTATCAACTAGCATCCATGTTTGATTCTTCTCGATCATCATTAACTCCCCCTTCATTGGATCAATCCATCTTTGATCCTTTTTTGCTTCTTCAAATTCTAGTGGTTCTAAAATGGATACACTACATCTTTAGTAAATGTCAGTAAGCGATCTCCTTCCTCTTACTGGTGCATCATCAACTAGATCACCAAGATTTTGTTCAACTAGCTTAGTTTGACTTCTTTCCGCATCTTTGAAATTCCACTTTTCAGCTTCAAGAAATTTGATGTCTCTGCTGATTATTGGCTTTCTAGTTTGGGGCTGATAAACTCTGTAATGCCCTGGTGCTTCCTATATATTATGTTTCATGCAATATTTTAAAAACTATTATATATAGTTTAATGTTTTATGCAATTATTATGTGACTTTTATTTTATATGTGTGAATTATGTTATAAATATTATAATTTTATGTGATTTCATGATTAAATGTGTATTTGGTCTACATGCCTTTTAGCAATATGATTATTTTCCTACTCCATAATTATTAATATATTATTCTCATTATTATTATTATTATTATTATTATTATTATTATTGTTGTTGTTGTTGTTGTTGTTTTTGTTGTTGTTGTTGTTGTTGTTGTTGTTATTCTGATTACTGTTTAAACTCTTCACTTAATAGCTATATTATATATATATATATAGATATGTGTGTGTGCTTAATACTTATATAGATATATAAATACGTATATATACATACCTATATCAATAAAATTACATACACATGTATATATATGCTACTTATTCAAACTAAGAAGCATATACACATATATAAATTCGTACATATATGTATACTTATTCACACAAATAGATTAAATTAATACACATGTTCTAAATGCCATTGTCTTATTAAATGAACTCATACACCTAGGTTACTAGATAAATCAAGAATACATACACTTGTATTAATCTTGCTAAACTTAGCCAACAATTGTAGGGATAATATTAAAAGAAGACATACATGTTATCATCATATTAAGTTAGACTAAAACATAACCTAATTTAGGATACAACTCATATTACAGGGTAACAATTGTATAAATTACAACCACATTTAGGTATGAGCACATTTAATGTTAAGATTAGTTGGAGGATCACAAGATAAGATCTAATAAAATAATCTTGTTTCTTGGCTAACAACTACAAATAAGGGGGACGAGTTGCTCAAATTTTATACACAAAATCCCGCCTAAAACACCCCACTCATATTCACCTTACTCTAAACACCCAAAACACTCTATATTTATAGAATATCTCCTACCTATATATATACATATATAAACCTTTCTTTTTACCTATATGTATACCTAAAAAGCCTTCTATATACTCTCTTTCTCTCTAAAAACATTTGAAAAGGTAGAATTATTACCTTTCTCATAAGTAGTTTAGGCAACATAATCTTAAATTATTTTCATAAAAAGGGTTTAGCTTGGGTTTACCAAATAATGGTAAAATACCAAGTAATTGCCTATGTTCACATTTTTTAAGATTTTATGCCTCAAATTATTTGTTATACATGCTAATATCATGATAATTGTTTCATGCTATTATGCTTTCCTAAAGGTACATGCATGTGCATAATATGTTTATTTATATTTTAATGAAGCCCTTTAAGATCTATGTGTTATGAGAAAATTATTTCTCAATTATATGTTGGGTCCAAAATTTTTCCGGAATAGATGTAGCTGAGTTCCGCCGGGACATTCTATTGGAGATGCCGGTATTAAGTGTTCCAACCGTCCATCTTCTAATCCCTCCTCATGTGGACGGAGTGTTCCATGTGAGAGTGGGTCGTAGGCTTTGGCATATACCCGGGTTATGACCACTGGTGTGACTCGGTTGGGATTGGTGGAATCGCAGAGTGACTCGGTTGGATTATTTGATCGTGATGGCAGTTATAAGGCATTACGTCACTATATATGACGAACAAGGAGTATTATGTGATTTTAAATGTTTATGTACAATTTTCACACACTTGCACCTTATGTGATGGAGTAATATTTCTACTCAACCGTCGTGTTGACACATTTTATGAACATTCTTTTAGGCAAAGATGTTATATCAGAGTGCGCAGCGGAAGACCATCGGGCATTACGACACTTTTATCGTTACTTTTGTATTATTTTTAAATTGAAACTTTCGTATTTTGTAGAAATTTTTATGTAAATTATTTATTTTAATAAAATATGAAGGGTATTTTTCCGGGTCGTGGCAAGTGATATTAAAGCAGGTTGCCAGCCGAAAAACCGGGAGCTATCTGCTCTGCGGGGTAAAGTGCTACATGTACGGGAGCCATCGCTTGAGCCTGCAGAGCATATTGATAAGTATTGAGCCCACGAGGCCAAATTGTTATATATTGAGCCTACGTGGCCAAATTGTTATATATGGAGGCCATGAGACAAAATGTTAAGGCCGCTAGGCAAAGTGCTACGTGTGCGGGAGACACCTCTTGAACCCACAGGAGCCACCTCTAGAGTCTCAACGCCTGGCAGTCGGTACTGGTATGTGTGATTTTCAAATTTGTTGTCTGTTTTTGAAACTAGTAAAAACTAGTATTTCAAAATGGATTTTGGTATGTAGAAATTTGTGAGGTTTCTACTAAACAAGGTGTTTTGCTATTTGGAATTGTGAGATTAGTTTTTGAGAAAAAAAAAAGATTTGATTAAAAAATACTCTTAACTCTTTTACTAAGCAAAGTATAAATTTCGAGGATGAAATTTCTTTTAAGAGAGGAGGATGTAATGCCCCGATACTTCCTACTATTTTAGAATTCATTATATTATGTTTCATGCAATATTTTAAAAACTATTATATATAGTTTAATGTTTTATGCAATTATTATGTGACTCTTATTTCATATGTGCTAATTATGTAATAAATATTATAATTTTATGTGATTTCATGATTAAATGTGTATTTGCTCTACATGCCTTTTAGCAATATGATTATTTTCCTACTCCATAATTATTAATATATTATTCTCATTATTATTATTATTATTATTATTATTATTATTATTATTATTATTATTATTATTATTGTTGTTGTTGTTGTTGTTGTTGTTGTTGTTGTCGTTGTTGTTGTTGTTGTTGTTGTTGTTGTTGTTATTCTGATTAGTGTTTAAACTCCTCACTTAATAGCTATATTATATATATATATATGTTTACATGTGTGTATATATATATACAACTACTATTATATATATAGATATGTGTGTGCTTAATACTTATATAGATATATAAATACGTATATATAAATACCTATATCTATAAAACTACATACACATGTATATATATGTTGCTTATTCTAACTAAGAAAAATATACACATATATAAATTTGTACATATATGTATACTTATTCACACAAATAGATTAAATTAATACACATGTTCTAAATGCCATTGTCTTATTAAATGAACTCATACACCTAGGCTACTAGATAAATCAAGAATATATACACTTGTATTAGTCTTGCTAAACTTAGCCAACAATTGTAGGGATAATACTAAAAGAGGACGTACATGTTATCATCATACTAAGTTAGACTAACACATAACCTAATTTAGGATACAACTCGGCAAAATTGCATTTTTCATCCTGTAACTATGGATGTTTGACATTTTTGGTCCTGTCCAAAAACAAATTCGCAATGCCATCCTGTATCTTTAAAACATCCGAAACAATTGTATAAATTACAACCACATTTAAGTATAAACACATTTAATGTTAAGATTAGTTGGAAGATCACAAGATAAGATCTAATAAAATAATCTTGTTTCTTGGCTAACAACTACAAATAAAGGGGAGGGGTTGCTCACATTTTATACACAAAATCCCGCCTAAAATACCCCACTCACATTCATCTTAATCTAAACACACAAAACACTCTATATTTATAGAATATCTCCTACCCATATATATACATATATAACCCTTTCTTTTTACCTACATGTATACCTAAAAAGCCTTCTATATACTCTCTTTCTCTCTAAAATCATTTGAAAAGGTAGAATTATTACCTTTCTCATAAGTAGTTTAGGCAAAATAATCTTAAATTATTTTCATAAAAAGGGTTTAACTTGGGTTTACCTAATAATGGTAAAATACCAAGTAATTGCCTATGTTCAAATTTTTTAAGATTTTATTCCTCAAATTATTTGTTATACATGTTAATATCATGAAAATTGTTTTCATGCTATTATGCTTCCCTAGAGGTACATGCATGAACATAATATGTTTATTTATATTTTAATGAAGCCTTTTAAGGTCTATGTGTTATGAGAAAATTATTTCTCAATTATGTGTTGGGGCCGAAATATTTCTGGAATGGATGTGGTTGAGTTTCGCTAGGACATTCTATTGGAGATGTCGGTATTAAGTGTTCCAACCCTCCATCTCCTAATTCCTCCTCATATGGACGGAGTGTTCCATGTGAGAGTGGATCGTAGGCTTTGGCATATACCCGGATTATGACCACTGGTGTGACTCGGTTGGGATTGGTGGAATCGCGGAGTGACTCCGTTGGATTATTTGATCGTGATGGCAGTTATAAGGCATTACGTCACTATATGTGACGAACAAGGAGTATTATGTGATTTTAAATGTGTATGTGCAATTTTCACACACTTGCACCTTATGTGATTGAGTAATAGTTCTACTTAACCGTCATGTTGACAGATTTTATGAACATTCTTTTGGGCAAAGATGTTATATCAGAGTACGCAGCGGAAGACCACAAGGCATTACGACACTTTTATAGTTACTTTTGTATTATTTTTAAATTGAAACTTTTGTATTTTGAAGAAATTTTTATGTGAGTTATTTATTTTAATAAAATATGAAGGGTATTTTTTCGGGTTGTGACAAACTCTATAGCCTTTTGTAACATTGTTGTAGCCTACAAAAATGCCAATCTCAGCCTTCCTATCAAGTTTGTCTCTTTTCACCTGAGGAGCATAAGTGAAACATAAGCTTCCAAAAATTTTTAAGTTGTGGAATGAGGGTTTGTAACCATGCCAAACTTCATATGGAGTGCTCTTATTGGTAGCCTATTTAATAGAAACACAACAGTTTTTAGGATTGAGCTTCATTTGATAGTGTCTTAGGACCTGAAAGGTTTCATCTAAGTTTGCCAAGTGGTGCATCCTCCTCTTGCTTTTAACAAGCGTATCGTCCATATAGACCTCCCTATTGCACCCTATCTGATGTTTAAACATCTTATCCACCAGCCTTTGGTAAGTTGCTCCTGCATTTTTCAAGCTAAAGAGCATTACTATGTAACAATATGTACCCCCGGACATTATGAAACTAACCCTCTTCAGTCCTCTAGGGTCTAGCAAAATCTGATGATAACCCTGAGAAGCATCCATAACGCTGGGTAATTTGCACCCTGAGGTGCAATCTACCAGTTGATCAATTCGGGATAATGGCTAAATCCTTAGGTTGTGTCTTATTCAAGTCCCAGAAATCTACACACACCCTGTATTTGTCGCCTCCCTTTAGAACAAGTATTACATTAGATAACCATTTAGGAAACTGGATTTCCCGAATGTGTCTTGCTTCTAGAGCTTATCTATCTCCTTCTATATAATCTCGTCTTTTTCTAGCCCGAAGTGCCTTTTCTTCACTTTACCGGCTTGACTGAAGGATCAACATTGAGATGGTGCACTGCCATCTTTGGGTTTATTCCAACCAAAGTGATCACGTCTATGGCCAGGGCCTCTTCTAGATGAGATTCAATATGTGTTGTCTTAGTTAGGTCTCCCCAGACTAACTGTATGGTAAGAAGCTCCTTCCTGATTGGCACCTTAGCATGGGTATCTGTTTCCTTCCTTTCTTCATCATGCGATATAGGCTCCTTTCCATTGTCCTTACACGCCCTCTTTGTATCTACTTTAATGGGATCTTTCCCATTACACTTCCTCTTCTTAGACTTTAGTCTTTTGTTCTCCTTTATTTTCCACGGTATCTTTTTATCTTCATTTTATCTGAATCTTTTAGAATTATATCTTACTCTCTACGTTTCGAAAAAGTATTTTTCCGGACTATAAGTCAAGTTATACCCGAAAAGTATTTCGTTTATGATATTGTTAGTTATATCTATTTCAAAAATGATTTATTGACACCCTTGAGATATCATGTTTTAAATATGTTTTATGTATCCCTGGTGTTGAAAACAAGCTATTATATTATCGACAGTTTGTGAGCCATATTTGTTCCGTTATATTTGTTTATCCTTGGGGACGCCCTTGGGAAGTTGGGCCCTAGGTACTTATAAGAGGAATTCTATTGGGCGGAACGGACCGTTGATGGAACCTTTTATATGATACCATTCCGTGAAACCAATTTCTACATACAACTGGAGGATAACTGTAGTAGATATTGGAGCGATGTATTGCACGGGCGCGTGATACATTTCCATTCAGTTTAATATCGAGGTCGCTCCTTGACGAGGGAGGGATAAGGGTTTTTGTTAGTGTTTATCTGTTTTGGGTAGTCATAAGGTTGGAGATTTTGTTAATGGCTCACTATCCGTCTTGTTCAGTTTGTATATACGTGCTTCATACTACAACGCATTTTTTTATGATTCATTATTTTATTGGTTTATGACTCTTATTTTTAGTTTATATATCTGTATGTATATTTCCTGCCTCACTAAGTCATTTGGACTTATCACCTCAAGTTCTTTCCGTTCATTGCCTCAGTTTTAGGAAAATAGGTTGAGGGGAGTCAGTTAAGGCGATTGGAGCATTACTAACCATTAGCGCATAGTCTTTTATCCTGTATAGCAGACTAGCTTATTTAATAGGAAATGGAAATTCACTAGTCAAAGTGTTGTACTTGGATAGTTGTAGCTTACAACTCTATGTATGTTAATTGCGTGTTTATTTTATCTCGATTTTTTATTGGGCAGTACTGAATAAGTTGCAAGTTTTGTGTACTGATTCAAAAAATATTAGTACTCAGTAAGACCGTTAAGTGAGCCCTACCAGTATAGGATGATTCTAGCGAGGGGGGTGTCACAGGTGGTATCAGAGCCCAGGCTAATTACCTGGGATACTCGGACTAGGAAGTATGTGCCACGGAATAGTGGTGGTGTCTTTGGTGCTGGAATTACAATGGATCATAGTTGGGGCAGCCGACCAACAAATGATTATTATAATTATGGTCCAGAGACTTAGGACTATGAGGGCTTAAGGAAATGATTAACTGAGATAGTACAACAACTAGTACCGTTGAATGTTTTGAGTATATACGTAAGTAAGCAACTAAGGTAGGGGCACATTTCTAGTCTTTTCTTTTGTTTTGCTTAGACTAGATCATTATGTGTATATGTGCTCCTTAAGTGATATCCTTGAACATACTGTTTGCATAAAGTATATGCACGGTTTATTTGTAATATATGTAGTTTTGTGTGGATCTTTGTGTGATATATATGCTTTAGCAAACAGTTGATGCATCTATTCCCTAGATTCAAACCTATAAAACTTAAGAATTTTAAGCTTAACCGTGATAGACACTGGCATCACGAACAGGTGCTACGAGTGAGGGAGCTACTTCTTGAGCCCACAGGAGCCACCTTTAGATTCCCAACACCTGGCAGTCAGTACTGGTAAGTATGGCTCTAGTTAAAATCTCTAGTATATCCGTTGGAGCTCCTATTTAAGTAGGTTGTCCTTTGGGAAGTAGTTAAATATATATATATATATATATCATTAGAAATGATTGGTGAACTTTGGAAAATAGTATATATGAAGAGTCCAACACCAGCAAGTAATATTGAAAATCTCGAATACAAGAACAAAGTGTTTGCAATTAGAAGCCGCTAAACGGTACGCTTTCAGTTTGCTATCATTTAGCTAGAATGATAAGCGATCCCAACTATATATCATCTAATTTCTTTACTAGACTAGAGGTTCAACCTGATATTTATCAAATGAATTAGAAGTAACCACTACCCAATATTGATAAGTTATTTGATCAAGTACAAGGGGTTTCGGTATACTCCAAATTGGATTTGAAATTAAGTTATTACTAAGTAAGAATACGAGGGGGAATTTCAGTAGACCATGGAAAAATAAGAGCAATTATGAAATAGAATAAAGATATATGGTAAAGCTATTAGGAATGATGAGCTTAGCATCATTTTCTATTTCAGGCAAAGTGTGTGAGAATTAAATGACGATTCTCTTGTGATGGTTAAGTTTCTTAGCCAATTCCTTTCATATGTCATCATCATTACTTATTCCTCTTTAAAAGATCTCTAAATATTCATTTTGCTTGGCACAACTTTTTATAATCTCCATAGGAGATATACTTGTTAATTGAACCCTTGAAACCTATATTCTCTATGTGATTCGTTTCTAAAACTATAAGTTTGATTATTACTTATTATTTCTACCTGTATATATAAATATATTCACAATATCGATAGTACTTCGGGATATCTTTTACAACCCATATCTGTCATTTGATATAAACAAAAGAAAAAGCCAATTTTGTCTTTGACTTTCTTTTAAAACGATAACTTCAATAGCAACTACTGCCTTTTGTTTTTATAATCATTGTCTTTTACTTCTAAGGCACTCTTGAAAGTTTTCTCAATTAACATCCCTTTTATCTCCTCTTTGAGATGTTCGTAATATAGGGAATTTCCAAATTATTTTGCTTCTTATTGAAAGCTCGAATCTTTTAAGAATCACGCCAATCTGATTTTTTCTTTACTTCCAAGATGCTATTCAAACTTTTACCCCTCTTGTTTGAATCAGTAATAATCCACTAACAGTCTTTTATTCCCTTCTCACTTTCAAACTCCAAACCTCAGAATCTTTCGAACCTAGTCTTGAGGATTGATGAGTTATTCTTGATCACTAATTCTTCCTTATATTCCTAAATAATATTTGATTTGAAAAATGTTGACAAATATTTTGCAAATCCTACTACATTTATGGGTCACTTTTTCCACTTGTCGATCCTATGTTCATTAATTTTGTTTTCAGCTTTGCCGATATATTTTGGACTTGATTTTGTATCCATTCTGATTTTTACAACCCTTACTAATACTTTAAGTTTATCTAGTGGATCTTGTGTTTGAGTAAGTTATGTTTTGGGATCTGAACTTTATAGTGTGAGCATATCTTTGGGAATAGAGTGATTACAAGGACTTAGTGTTCAAAAGGGATCCTAAGATTTTGGAAAAGATAGAGGCTTATGTTTTACTTTGTACGAATAAGAGTAGTGTATGACCTAGCATTACCCCCTTTTCCTGTTTATGCTTCATCAATACATAAGAAGTAGCACTCGGATTCCTAATGTGCATTGGGATGTGGAGCTCTCAAGGATGATATGGATTTGACTCACGATGCGAAACCAATCAAGATTCCAGAATCCAAGTAATGAATTTTGAGAAACAAGACTATTTCGTAACTAAGAATTTTTAGAAGTATCTTGGCTTCGACGAGACTACATGAAAGGTAAGACATGAATTTCGAGGAGGAAATTCTTTTGAGGGGGGGATAGTTGTGACATCCCAATTTTCATACATTAAATAGGTCTAACAACTATATACTAACTAAAAACCGGTTCTTATGATATATGCCTGAAACATTAAATTTTACGTATAGTATTTGTGACATCTTGATTTTAGGTCTAACAACTATATAAAAATCAGTTCTTATAATATACACGCATGCTTAATTATATTTCATGTTTTTTATGATTCTTATTTTATATGTGAATTATGTGAGGGTTAATTATATTTATCATAAACAATTGAATTTATGATACATATATAAATCGAGAAATATATATGTGCATACATGTGTTTTCAAGAATTACAGCTTATTAGTTTATTTTTAATAAAGTCATATGCATAAATATAATTATATTTCGAAAATATAGCTATATATACATGTAATTTTTGAATTTGTATGTATATATTATATAATAGGTCATGTTTTATCATATATATATATATATATACTTATCCAAAAATGTCATTTTCTCCTAATAAATATTCTGAAATGCTAAGATCTTGATAAGATTCTTGATAAACATAACAAATTGGATAACTACAAAAATATCTTGTCTTATCTTATCTTATCTTATCTTATCATATCTTATCTTATCTTATCTTGTCCAATCTTGTCTTATCTTATCTTATCTTGTCCAATCTTGTCTTATCTTATCTTATCCTATCTTATCCTATCTTATCCTATCTTATCTTCTATGCATTTATTATAAATTTACTTTATAATATCAAAATCCTATTTCTTGCCCTAAACTCTATAAAAAGGGGCCATTGTCTTCATTTTCCCACACACACACATAAAAATCCCCCCTAAAAGCGCACACCCACACTCACTCTACTCTCAACACACAAAACACTCTCTATTTATAGCATATCTTCCCCACACACACATATATATATATATATATCAATAAACCCTTCTTTTTTCATACATATATATACCTATTAGCCTTCTATATACTCCCTTATTTCCCTCAAACACTCTTGAAAACGTAGAAACCTTGCTTAAACCCATAAGTAGGAGTGTTATTTATGTTCACCTTGAGTAAAAGTTCTTGGTCAATACTCTTGAGTAAAAGTACTTGCTAAAAGCATGCTTCAATGCCCATGAGTAAAAGTTCTTGCTAAGCATGCTTCAATGCTCTTGGTTTAGTAGCTTGTCTATTTTTGAAGTGATTTTCATAAATTGTTATTTCATTATTAACTTAGACATAAGTCTTATGTTGCATGCTATTTTCTTGAATGCTATTCTCTTGAATAATCTATTATGTTGCCACAAGTTGCTAGAAAACATGTTTTTAGTTGTAATCATGCTCTATGTTCAAAAAATTAGGAATAAAGCATGCTTAGTTATTATTCAAAAAATATGGTACGCTTTTATGTGTTAAAGTATATATGTTCTTTATATTATTCATGTGAAATTATGTGAGAATATGTGCAGTATTTTCCTTAAAGTGGATGCTTGGTATAACACTCATCATGTTGTAGAATTATGACTATTCAACTATTGTGTTACTTAGAGAATGTACATAGTTAATTTATATCTTTACATACATTTGTATATGTGCTCTAGGCTATCTTACATGTTTTGCCTATACATGTAAAACCAACTTATATGCTTAAATATAGTAACTTGAGGATTATTCATAAACCTATGTATATACTTATATAATTAAAGGATTAAGATTGTTCTTCATAACTATATACGTATATGTAGTTAAAGTTATTTTGAATGCTATGAATATGAACGCATGTGTAGATATTGTTACTTGTGCATCTATGGATAGTATTCTTCTTAAAATAGTTATGTCATCCCTTAAACAACGATTACTAGTTACGACACAAGACCCTAACTTTAGCTATTGATGCGAATTCTAGGAGATTACCAAGATTGACATAGTCAACCTAATTCATAAACTTGGAGAGACAATAAGCTCTTAATGTGAGATCTTTGTCTATTTCTTGCTGGGGCATTGACTATATGTAGTAAATTTATTCGTATGGCCTACCCTGTCTAATTTATGTTATCTGAATCTTTTAGAAATATATCTTACTCTCTACGTTTCGACAAAGTATTTTTTCGGACTATAAGTCAAGTTCTACCCGAAAAGTATTTCATTTATGATATTGTTAGTTATATCTGTTTCAAAAATAATTTATTAACACCCTTGGGATATCATGTTTGAATATGTTTTATGTATCCCTGGTGTTCAAAACAAGCTATTATTTTATCGACAGTTTGTGAGCCATATTTGTTCCGTTATATTTGTTTACCCTTGGGGACACCCTTGGGAAGTTGGGCCTAGGTACTTATAAGAGGAATTCTATTGGGTGGAACAGACCGTCGATGGAACCTTTTATATGATACCATTCTATGAAACCAATTTCTACGTACAACCGGAGGATGACTATAGTAGAGATTGGAGCGATGTATTGCACAGACGTGTGATACATCTCCGTTCAGTTTAGTGTTGAGGTCGCTCCTTAATGAGGGAGGGATAAGGGTTTATATTATGTTTATCTATTTTGGGTTGGCATAAGGTTGGAGATTTTGTTAATGGCTCACCATCCGTCTTGTTCAGTTTGTATGTACGTACTTCATACGAAAACATATTTTTTTATGATTCGTTATTTTATTGGTTTATGACTCTTATTTTCAGTTTATATATCTGTATATATATTTCCTGCCTCACTAAGTCATTGGGACTTACCAGCCCAAGTTCTTTCCGTTCATTACCTCAGTTTTAGGAAAATAGGTTGAGGGGAGTCGGTTAAGGCGATTGGAGCATTACCAATCATTAGCACATAGTCCTTTATCCTGTATAGCAGACTAGCTTATTTAATAGGAAATGTAAATTCACTAGTTAAAGTGTCATACTTGGATAGTTGTACCTTATAGCTCTATGTAAGTTAATTGCGTGTTTATTTTATCCCGATTTTGTTATTGGCAGTGCTGAATAAGTTGCAAGTGTTGCGTACCGATTCAAAAAAAAATTGGTACTGAGCAAGACTGCTAAACGAGTCCTACTCGTATAGGATGATCGTATAGGATGATCCTAGCGAGGGGGTGTCAGAATTATGGTCTTCTTCCACAATCTAGATCCTAATGTTAGCGGAAGCGTGATGAGGCCTTTGGGGTGTACTGTCTCCCCTGCGAATCCCTTCAGATTAGTATGAACCGACTTCAATGGCATACCTCCTAAGTCCATTTGCTAGAAGGCATCATAAAATAAGATATCCGCTGAGCTACCTTCTCAACAAGGATCCTCTCTACCTCATAATTAACAATTGTTGTTGATACAACCAACACATCATGATAGGGAACATGAATTCCTTATAAATATTTAGGCCCGAACGAGATACTAGGTTTACTAGGAGCATTTTACACTTTGAGAATTGGCACCCTTGCCCCTTGGTGATTATGTGCCATCCTGATGTGAGCCTTCCTGGCTTTCTGAAACTCTCCATCTATGGGCCCCCAATGATCATATGAGTTATACCCCCCTAGGTGGGGCATTGCTTCCTACTCCTAACCCTTTTGGTAAATCGATCAGGAACTTTTTGAGGCTCTTCCGGTGGCACTCTTTTGGCTGTCCATTGTTGTACCTAGGGTACATTTCCTCTAGTATCACTTTCCCTCTTTGATTGCTCCTGTTTAGGTAGTTCTCTCCTAGGCTCTCCTCCTAAATGAACTCCCAGCTCCAAAAATCTGCAGACCTTGCTCCCTATCACGATATATTAGGTCTTGTAGGTGTCCCTCTTGGATGAGCCTTTCAATATCATCCTTCAAATGATGACATTCATTCGTTTTATGCAGATAATTATTGTGGAAATGGCAAAAATTTCTGATGGTGGATTTGTTGGACCATTCTCGGAGCCCTTAGGCCATTGTATGAGATTTTTATTTTCTATTTGCATTAATGCCTTGATAGACATCACCCTAAAAGGGGTATGCTTAGAGTATCTTAGGGTAATCTAGGGAATTTGATCCCTATAGTCCGCTAGTCGAGCCTTCTTAAATAGACTTGAGAGATTTCGTTCATTTCTCTAATCTTTCATTCTTTCATTAGTTTCATGGCTGGGTTTAGCTATTGATTCATCAAAGTTGATATGCATCTCTACTCGTGCAAGAGCTCATCAAAATTATTTGGGGGCCTCTTGGTCAGGGAGTGATAGACACCTCCTCTTTGCAATCCCTGCACAAAGGCAGTAGATTTCATCTTATCACTATTCCCGATACTTGCAGAAAAACTGCATTTAACCTATCCAAATAGCATTGCAAGGACTCTCTTTATCATTATTTAATTGTTTAAAAAGGTCAATAGGCTTTGTAACCACTTCTCCAAAAGATGAGATGGAATTTGAAGGTAACTGGTTAAGTCATTGTTGTGCACCCTTCTTAAAAGCTATGAGGAAACTTTGCACTTGAATCCATCAGGGTACCCATGGAGCTCTACCGATCCCTTAAATATGATCAGGAGCTCCTAGGATCGATAGTACCATCATACTTAGAAACGTTGGCGGTGTTGGTGAGTGGAGGAAGGATGTCTGCATGTACATTCCTAGTAAATGGGGTTCCCATAGGTATAGGCTCCCGCTCCCTTGTAAGCCTCGTTTCCAATTGTAGCATCCTTTGTTGTAGCTCCACTGCCTGTGTTGGGCGCCACCCCTTTGAGAGTTACCCAAGAGGAACTTTCCCAGTGCTCCTGTATGAGTCATTCCTACATTATGCATGTCTATGAAGACATCCTGAAGATTGACGTTTGATTAGATAACAACCTCCATTGGGAGATGAGGGGAGTTGGCCACAAAGGTTATGTCTCCCTATAGGAGTAGTCCCTCCTCCCTACATGGAAGGTTGCCTTTTAGTGTGAATCGTGCGTAAAAGCCCTACTTAGGTCATCATTGATCCTCCCACGTGCCCATAGGGCATGCTAGCTACTACTGCTGGGTATCCTTGCACCTACACAAGATAATTGGTACCATTCTAGACCATGTTCCGTCCTGATGGACTAGTTGGAGGCGTATCGTTCCTTGCTGTAGTCTACCCTACAGAAAGCGTTTGTGGCATAATGCCTGTGAGGGCAACCTACATGGCCTCCATTGTCATCTAGCTAAAATCCTTGCACGTCACTTTAACGAATTCCATCATGGTTAAGCCTCTCAAGGCTGGATTTGCCTACCACTCTCTGCCTTTCCTATTGGTGGCGCTGGGAAAACATGTGTCACGTCCCGAATTCGGGACGCGGTACGGCAATGCCCCTTAGCCTGAAAGGACTTAGAGACACCATGCCACGGAAATCAGAACATAAAAATCATAAAATATTTATTGAAAAACCTTTGTCGAACATTGCAGTGGAAAAGATAATAACCCTAGCTGCTTATTACAATTCCAATTCAAAAATATAAATAAAACACTAAGCTATAATAGCCTTACTAAATAGAGTCATAAAAGAAAATAGTAGAACTAAATAACATTAACTAATTCTCTAAGGAGGGACTCCTTCAATATGATCACCAATCCCAAAATTGGCCCTCGTCACCCTCATCGGTACTATCCTCTGCAAAATAGTTATTAGTGGTGTGAGCGCACTTGCCCAGTAAGGGATTTCTTTACCCTCCATCGAATTTGAGCAAGTTACAGATCTATAGCATAAAAATCACACTTTGCAAACATAGACAAGATTCAGAAATCAACATTTTCCACTTTCACGTAACTGAACAATTAACAAAACTGAATCAGAGAAATTCATTTATATATCCATACTCGTGAACATTCGAAATCTCTATTGGCCAACTTGATCAAATCCTAACTGTAATCCCGTTAGGGGGGTTCGGACACTACTATTATTACCCGTAGGAGGGCCTTAACTACAATCCCGTTAAGTGGGTTCGGACACTACTATTATTAACTAGAGGAGCGCCTTAACTACAACCCCCTTAAGTGGGTTCGGAAACTACTATTATTACCCGTAGGAGGGCCTTAACTATAACCCCTTAAGTGGGTTTGGAAATTGCTATTAGTACCCATCGGAGGGCTTTAACTATAACCCCGTTAAGTGGGTTTGAAAACTACTATTATTACCAGTAGGAGGGCCTTAACTATAACCCCGTTAAGTGGGTTCGAAAATTGCTACTGTACCCCGTAGCTCGGTCTGAAATTTCAAAATTTGTTCCTACAAATATTATTCCAAGTGCTCAGAGTATATTCATATATACACATATAACACATCACAAATAATTTTAGCTTTTCATATAGAAAATTTATAAAATAGTATGCTCAAATCCCCTTTCTATATAAGAAAATAGCTTTTCCAACAAAGACGTAAATTTTAAGAAAAACATATTTTTATAAAATAAATAGAGGGAAGAAACTACTTACCTGAGTCTATTCAAATCTCTATGATTGTCAAGGCTTAACAAACCAAGTCCTAATCAAGATTACTTGGATCTAATAATGTAAAGAGGGGTTGCGAGTCAATATATACGATCTACGATATCAAAATAATTAATGAAATTCGTAATACTTTACTACTACCCAAAATCAATCAAAATAACTCACAAATTGATATTTGTGTATATATATACACACATATGTATGTAGGATTAATCCTCCAAATCATCCATTAGGTGTGAAAAAGAATTCATTGTATTCCAAATTATAAAATCAAATAGTA